>WUAM01000243.1:1508-12010 GCA_024336885.1 Actenoides hombroni | reverse complement strand
AAGTTACTCCTTGGAAGAAAAAAACAAAAAACAAATAGTGGCAGATGAAAGGTGAAAGTGTTTTTCTTTAAATATAATACCTCGGTACATTTAATAATAAAAGTAAGCTCTACAAAAGATCTCTCTTTTACATACTATACAAAATGCAGAAGTCAGTGCAACCCACTGGGTCACACCTTTTTCAGTCACGTATCAGGAAGACTTGAAATTAGAAAATTATGCAATTTCCACAGCTCATCTTCCTATTGGTAACAGAATTGTATTGTGTCCCATCATTTATGTGCATTTGTTTTCCAGTAGGAACCACAGTTTATTTTCTGTCAGTTTCCTCTCATGATGAACATTATCCAATGCTTTGCTTGTGAAATACAATGAATTCAAAAACTATCAAAGCATTTGTTTGGCAGGTGGTACTCCTCTGAAAACATTTGCTTTATTTAATCAAATCTGCCAAATGGAAAGCTTATTAAAATGTAGTTTATGGATATTATCCCCTCTGCTTTCTGATGCCATGGAGGTGAAAATTCTGGTTACAATATTCCTGAGTGCCAAACTGAGTCATTAAGATCAGTTTTGATCAACAAATGTTCTGGCAGATGACAGTGAGTTGTGACCATGGTTGTAGCATATGGAATATACTTTGGACACCATTACCTAAGTAAAAAGAAAAACTAAAACAACAACAACAACAACAACAACAACAAAAAGAGAGAGAGAGAAAAAAAAAGAAAGGGAGAGGACAAGAGAGAAAGAGACTGTGTCTTCATTATTATGTGTGAGGAGAATGGTCTTCTACCATACAAGATTCTGTCTGGTTCTCCTCCTCTTCTACTTCTTCCCCTACTTGCTCATCAAGAGGAATTTCAGTGGATTCTGAATCCTGGGTGCAAAGAGTCTTGGAGTCACTGCAGCTGGTGTCTTCCTCAACTTGACTTCCGCTGTCCTTTTCTGTATCTGTCTCACCATCTTCCTCCAGTGTTAGTTCAAACTGGAATTTTTCAGTTTGGCCCTGCCTACCGTCATCCTGGTCATCAGGTGCAGGAGATGGGCTTTGAGGAATTGTGCTCTGGTACCATTCTCGATTGTCCTCCAGTGCATCTAAGATATCCTGGGCATCAGGGTGAACAAGATCTGCCCATGTCTCCCACAATGGATGAACAATGTAGTCTATAAAACCTACCTGTTTCAAATAATACAAAATTGAGATAAGCTCTTATTCACAAAGGAATAAACAGCTGTGTCTGTAAGTCATGCAAAGTATGAGAAATATAATGCTAGTAAGAGACACTAGATGCACTATCCTTCAAGGTGGCCAAAAGGAAACCATGCTATTTTAACACAGTAAATAGGGCCTTTTACATTTCAATAGTCTAATTCAGGATATTGGATAAGGATTTGTGAAGGGTTTGTTTTCAAATGAACTGTTCATTACAAACAATTCTACTGCAACTAGTGAGCCACCAGCTGCTTAATATTTAATTCTGCTGTTGAAGGAAAACTTATTGAGCAGCTGTACAGTACTCTCCTTTGATGTGTATGCTACATTGCAGGTGATGGCAGTGATGAAATTCCTTCAGCAAACACACTGTCATGCATTGTTTTCACAGCAAAAATTTTGGCTTCCCTCACTGAGGGAAGAGATCAATAAAATAAATTAAATAATAAAATAAATAACAAAATAACTCAGGAGCTGAACTAATTAACTGGGAGGGGAAAAAATGGAAATAGCACATTCAAAAATCATCAGAACATGGCTATGGACCATCCTTTTCTGTTAAAATCTTATATTGTGTTATTTGACTACTTAAATCAATTACCTGTGATTTTTCTACAGATGCATTGTGCTTATCACACATGGGACTTATTTCCATTCCCCTTTCTCTTTCCCGATCTCCCTGACGGAAAAATTCCTCCATTATTCTGTCTGTCCATTGGCGGTAGAGGTGAAGTGGCTTAGTTGGATTGCTTAGATCTGCACAGTGAACCATATTCTGAAGGACCTAAAACATATTGAACACCCGTAGTGTTATTACACTGGAAAAAAACATCTCCTTTTCCATTTACACTTGGTGTGTGAAACAGAATCTTGACAATATATGTAATGCAAGATTTATTCTAAACAGCAAAAACTTACGGGCTTCACACTTGCAGCAATAGCTGTGAACTACCTAATTTCTGCTGCTTCTGCCTGTATAAGGGACAGAAAATCTTTGAAAGAAAGACCCATCAGGTCCTTTGAAGGGAAGGTCAAAGCCTCATTTAGTCCAGCAGTACTCTAGCATCTTGTTACTCTCTCAGAGTGTCACTGAGTACCTAACAGAGTATGTCACAGGTAGGAAACATAAGAGTTCATGGAGGGATGGTAGAGCGTCACAGTGTGAGAATGGGCAGCTGATCTAACCCATGCTGGAAAATGGACAGGCCAATGTTATTAAGGATGTAAGTTAATACAAGTGACCATTTGCAGGTGAATTTTCTTACCTGAATCCTGTCTGAATAATTATCAAGCAGAAGGACACCAGAGCTGGTCACTTTTTTGGTTTCAACCATAGTTTTTAAATCAGCCAACAGATTCATATGTTTAGACATGTCTGTTGCAAGTACCTTTAAAGAAACAAATCAATAAATGAACATTACATAAATTATTCTACTGATTTTTTTCTTTTAATTTTAAATCTTTGAATACATAAACAAATAGTTCTGAGGAGGAACCCCTGTGTCTCAATCCTGCATGTCAATAGTATCCAAAATAGTAAGTTTTCATTTTGTTACAAATACAACTAAATGATTTTTCAGAATTGTTCAGAATGATCTGATCAGCCTAAATTCAGCATCAATTCAGCAGCAAATTTCTAACTGTGATGGTGAAATGGCACACATGTCAGTATGAAAACAGCTTGAAGAAGGATTGTATATGTTCTAAAAAGGTATAGGTGATTATTAAAACTGAAAAGAACTCACTATTCATGTCTGGATAAGACATCATAAAACTTCAAACTTTTGCTTCTTTGGTTATGGATCTAATGACGTGTCATTTATCATAAAATGCTCCTGTGCTTTATTATTCAATTTGCTAGCACTATGGAAGATGGACTCTGAAGCAGAACTCACAATGTCAATGACCATTTTCCTTAAGGACTGCCTCTGTTTTTTGGTCAAATTCTGAAAAATGTCACAGTTTTCTTCCTGCAGCAGCTTGAAGCCCACGGCTAAGTGATGATTCTCCAGCACTGATGAGTCATTGTACATCAAGGCAAGCTCAGAATCTGCAATAATAATTGCAAGGTAAAAAGTTAGTAAAGCATGTTCTTTTACCAAATCCCCTTTTTTTAATTCATTACATTCAAAACAAGATTTACAGATGAATTTTTAAAAACAGAGTTCCTGTAGTTCACACAGTATCAAAAGCTACAGAATTAATGACTGAACATCTTAACAAAGCAAGGCAAAATATGTTGAGCAAAATAAAAAAATGTTTTGCAGTGAAGCATGTACACATGCCTGGAGTAACAAGTTAGAAAAAATACAAGGAAAGAATTTTTCAGAATATATTTTCATATCTGCATGAAGTCTCGTGGAAAGTATTATATGCATAAACACACCTAAAATAATGCACACACTGATGTTTTTTCTTCTCATGCCTCCCTCTATCCAACAACTAAAATTCCATTGTTAAAGTTAAGTTGCAGCTATCCATCACTCAGATTTAAGAATACACAGCTGAGGCTTTGCTGCAGGTCAGGCAGAGAGCAAACATTTTGGTTTTCAAATCATGTGCTTCTGCAGTTACCTAAGGCACTCAGATGCCCAGCCAATTAGGCCCACAGGTCATTAGTCCATGACAATATTTTGAAAGGAGGCTGGTAGTATGGTAAACAGCTATGCTTGTGGCCTTTTTCTTGGAAGGTCACAATGCTTGAAAATGCAAGCAGTGGCCTTGCCCACTGCCTCGTAATTGAGTGTGGCCAATGCCTGATGCCATAATGCTGCCTTTTCCAACTGAGGTGTTCTTAGCTCAGTCACTTCATTTGGCTCTAAGAACAACATACACCTTCCTAGCGATGCCCATGCTAAGGCACACATGCATGGTCTGCATTTGTCTGCTTAAGACCAGCTGAACAGCCAGCTCTGACACTAAAAGCAGTTATGCAATTTTCTGCACAGCTTTAGCTTCTATCCAGGGATCCTGCAAAGTATGCTTGCATATATTTTAAGACACAGCTTGCAAATGAATCATACTTGTCATAAAAAGCATACTTTTTATGCAATCACACCTGTCATGTGTGATGTTAACTTTTATTTATTGCTGCTGTTCTATCCTAAATCTAAGTCTATTCTACTCTTTGTCCTCTTTTACAGCATCTTTGTTTTAAAATCCTTCTGGTTCAGTCGGGCGCCTATAAGAGCTCTACTCTTCAGATTTCATTAGTCTCAACTTCCATTCTCCTGCTGTTCTCCTCTTCCGTCTTGAATAAATCAAGTCTTTTGAATGAGGAAATCATTCTTCTATCTTTCCTTATCCTGTTGGCAGCGAAACCATTAACAGCAAAAAGAAAGATAAAGTGAATTTGTCAAATGATCTCCCTCTCATCTTTCACAGAACATTTAGAAAGCTTTCCTACTTTTTATCTTTCTTACAAAGAAGACAAGCACTAGTTTATTTCCTTTTCAAACAGCCTTCTGATAAACCACAACTGCAAAACACTCAACATTGCAAAAATACTTGGCTCAAGGGCTTGAGCTATGGACAGAGCTAAAACTGCTCAACTTTGTAATGGAGAGGAAACGGAAGTTCCCCCCTGGTAATCTCTGAAGCACATTATAAACTTCAAGAGTATTTGTCTGGAAGGACAAATTTTTAAAGAACAAGCTGAAATATGCCAAAAATGTACATACTTAAAGTGTAAGTGTATTAGACTTTTAAAAATTTCATTCTTATATTTCTTAGTGAGGTGTTAATACATTGTAAGGTTCACTGAAAAACAAAACTAGGTGAAAGCAAACGATCTTCTAGAGGTTAGAAAAACTTAAGATTTGAGAGACCTAAATCAGATGGTCTTTTTCTTTGTCCCTATTGTTTCTTCCTTGTACACAGAACAACTAAAAAGGGACAAAATCTATTTATATCTTTGGGCTTGGCAACAGCAGTTCCAGGTAGTGATGTTACTTGATTGACACAGAAGCCTTCTGTATCAAAACCTGAATGGATTAAACCAAGACATTTCTTCTAAGCCATTAAATAAGCATCATCATAATCACTCCTTATTTAGCTTAATTTCAACTATCTGCCTAAAAGTGAAAACTTTATGTATCACTACTGGTTCCTTCAATTAGCCGGTCATCCTGCTTCCAGCTGAACAACTCGCTGGTTTCTGTGTAGCATCTCAGAGCCACCAATGCATTCTAATACTCAATTTCTGATTAAACCAACAAGTATAAACTTTACTTACGTATGTCCACTCTTAGGTAACAGGTATTACACACTGTTTTGTGCACAAAGCTTGAGTCACTCTCTTCCTATACCGTACTGCTGTGATGTACTGGCTACCAATAAAGCACTAGAAATCTAGAGTCAATCACAATCCTCCTCCATGCAGGTGAGTCCTCAAATTTAATTTCACTACAGAGTAGCCCTCAGGCCATTAAGGCGAATAAAATTACATACAGGCTAAACCGGAGTGGAGGTCTTATTTGAATGTACAGCAGCAATAAGTCAGGAGAGAAGCTCCCTTCTTCAAACGATACCACTGATTTGGGGTGATGATATTTTAGCATTGGTGAAATAGATTCACACAAGTGCAGAAATGACAGTATCTATAATTGTGCAAAGGGGTCAAACATACAAGCCTACTTCTGTTTCAATTTCTGTAGCCTTTCTCTCTTATGTGATTGGATTATTAGTACTACTTCAACTTTTGTACTTCTGGGTAAGTTACTGTAAAATGAGTTGTCTGCAAAACAAGTAACACTGTGTGGTGGAACTTGCACTGACTTAAAATGTGCTGCCCCCTTATACTAGTAACACAGGCCACTGAAATCAAAGCAGCTTACATTGGAGCAACAAGCCATTCAGTAAACGTGTCATTAACAGGTTCAACAAAGCTAACAGTGTTCTTTTTATAGCAGAAGATTAAAGAGGGGGATGAAGTTCATGCAGTGCTACAGAGAACAGCCTTGTGGAATGCAGAAGTACACTGGGTTTCAAATTTGGAAATGACATTTGGAAATTTCATTAGAGTTTTTTCCCTCCAGCAAGAGACTTCTCAATAAAAACCACAACCTGTTTTCTGAATTTCTTAATGTATGGCTATCCATGGTTATGCCTCCAATGTGAACACACAAACTGTTACGTTCCTTTTTCGAATTTTATTTAATCTTCCTTCATTTTTCTCCTTCAAATTTATTAATTTAATGTAAACCAACTAATTTCCAGGAGTGACCACATCCAATACATTGAAACAGTGCCAGGTTTATGGTTCATGTCTTAGTAATTCTTGCTAGAGGATATTATGTAAATTATTTATAAAGTTACAAAAAATGCAAAGTAATATCCAGTTTTAAATGCAAACACCTACCTAGTTACTGAGAAAAGTTACAAATACAAGCAAACATGGAATGAAATGTGTATTTTTCAGGTGCTGTGTGCAGATCTTGCAGCAAATTTTAAAAAAACCCACTGAACATCAAACTTACTTGTATTGATAAGAAACTGGTTAGAAACCCCAGGATGATCTACATCATGTATTGCACTGGCAAAAATTGCTGCAAGAATCTCCAAATCAGTGAACACTGCCTAGAAAATCATAAAATAGAAATGACAATCACTAATCAATGAAAAAGTGTTTCCAATCAAAAGGATGCTACTTTGAATCTAGATCTGAACAAGCAAAATGCATTAGTAGTGTATCATTGATCTCAAGAGATTTTACCTCATAGGCTATCACAACCTTTTATAAAATTGTCAGTTATGCAAGAATTTCATACATATTTCAAGTTTGGCCAAAGTAAAACCATCCTTACTTCACACTGACAGCATCACTAAATTTTGTAACAACTGAGGTTTTTTCAGCTTCAGTGTGCAAATAAATCCACTTTAATTAGATCATTAACTACAGGTTTCTAACCTATAGCACAAATTGAAGTTAAAAATTTCAGCCTGACTCCTACCTATTGTCCTATACTTGTAAGAACACATCTCATAAATGATGCTAAAGGAAATGGCAATAGACTACCAGGCATCTTACATAACATTTACTGATTTTCCTTCTGTGTGAGATTAGTAGGGAGATAGGTCGACAATGGACGTGCATGTCACTGAATCCAGTCCCATTATACCCACACACATTATATAATTGCTTTCATAATTGACCAAGAACAGCTGAGAAGTGTATAGGTCAGCAGGGGAAGACCAAAAAAACACCAAAACCAAACCAAAAACAACACAAAAAAAATCCCACATGAACAAAAATGCTACTGATGACCAGTTCAGCTGTTTGACGAAGCCACTGGTGATTTAAGAATATAATCTGATCTTTCTTCTTGAGATAAAGAAAATCTTTCCCAACAGAACTCCTGAGTCTTTGAGGATGAAGACTTGCCAACAATCTTAAGGCCTACTTATAACTCTTTTTAAGAATGCAAAGCAGAAGCATTCAGTAATATTGAAAGACCGGTCATTTTGACAGACTCAAAATGCAGTTCTCCTTGAAAAAGAGGGTAAATCCTTCTGAACTACTAAAATTTCAACTGCTTGTTTTATCTACTTTTTTCCAACAATTTACTGGGATACATCATGTTTGCTATACTAAGATCGGAATAGTGCTTAAAAAAGGGAAGTAATCTTCATCTTTCTTGCATTTCCTTCTACTTCAGAGATTTAAGCACTTTGGACAAGAGAATTCCTCAGAAAATAACATATGAATTTTTTTTTCCAAACAATTTTGAAATATTTATGGAAAAAAAAATTAGATAGTACAGTAAAAATTTAGAGCATGTTCTACTCTGCCTAAGAAACAAACATAAAAGTAGCCTTTCATGAAAAGAATAAATATGCACAAGGAAAACAGCAAAAATCAAAAGGTCCTATAGAGGGAATCCCATTTATCACTATCATTCCTAAACAATTCCACTAATTGTGGTTAGTGAAAATCCCCCATGGGAAATAATAACAGAACAGTACATACTATTAATAATAAGATGGTGGAAACAAATTTTGCATTGTGCTAGAATGAAAAAGGTTATGATAGCACAAATCTGCATGCTATAAGAGAAAAAGATGTGACATTTTCTGCACAATATTTACATGTAAATAAGCTTTGATCCTTACAAAGTATCTTTAAAAGAGTAGAATTAATTAAAGAAACATCAAGATTTATTTTAAAAATATTGCAGAAACTAAGGTCTTTAATATTTAGTTTAGAAGAGTCCTAGTATGTCCCTTCTGCTCATGCCTGCCTCTTTCCCACCTCAGCGTAGTTTACCTCTAATGCTGGGGTTGACAGCAGAACATGGGTTGACTGAACAACATCTGCTGCATGTATGTTATTGTGATATGCCACATCTGCATGGTAATGGTCTTCCAGGGTCATCAAGTAAGTTATTAAAGTATCTACTGGAATCTTAAATGTTTTTAACAAGTCCCGTTCCTAGAAAAGGAAAAGAGAAACAACATTACAAAGCACAGAAAAATCTCTAAGACAAGCAAAAAGCAACTCAGCTGTTGCTACTTGCCTGAAAAATGGTGTGCATGATGACTGTCAAAGGTCTGTTTCCAGAGAACTCTGCTACTCTGAAAACCTGAAGGCCCCATTTGTTCACATCTTCTAGTTCCTAGAGAAGAATCAAGCAACAAATACATTGAAGCCTAACACAGAAATTCCAGTGATTTTTGATTGAAACAGCTACAAATAACAGACTCATGAAGATTCAAACCTTGTCACTGTAAATGTTACATGTCAAACTTTGCAAAATACAGGTCCTGGAAGGATAGTTCTAATGGTATATACCAGCTGTGCATTTTCAAAAAACGTAACAGGGCTGCTACATATTTTCATTCCTGTGACAGTATATGGTATGTTTACTTTAATTCTTCAGCTATTATTTATGAATAGCAGCTTTATTAATCCATATACAACTGCTAATTTACATTCTATCTCCAGGTGAAATCCTGTTTATGCAGCAATTAACCCTTATGGCCTGATTCTGATTTTATTTGTTATTCTTCCACTTCACCAAATCTATACTATTTCAAGTGAGAGTGATCTTGGGTGCTAGAGCTTCAAATCAATGGTTATAAGCAGAGGATGGTAGAATAACACACAAGTCCTCCCTCTATTTTAACTCAATGCTTTAAATTCAAGGATTTATATATTTTCTACCTTGGCAAGAACATCTTCTTGGTCTGTCTTAACTCCAAATCTGGGAATACTGGAATTAGTTAGGCTGGAGCTGTGCATCAGTTTTTTGACTCCACTGATCTGGGACATTGGTCTCTTCTTTTTCTCTTTCTCTTTCTGTGTCGGAGAAGGGATTTCAACTTCATGTTGTTTGTCTTCAAAACAATTAAGAAAGAAAGAATAATTTTTAAAAGAATTACAAGTATTACAAAATTCACTGCTGAGTTGCATCTCATGGATATTGTGATTCTTAACACTTTTTTATTTTTATGTTTGGAGATTTTACAACAGATGCTTAATATCAGTGACAGTAAAAACACAAAAAGATAAACACAGCCTATACCTCAGTATAAGCAGATCTCTATTTCACAAATTGCTTCATTATTTCTGATCTGGCTGTAATTGTGACTTGTGAGTGTAGGATTTCCACTTCTCCTGAATCTCTAGTGATGTAGAGAGGCAATCAACTTTCATTATGAAAATGTCATTACAACTAAAGAGAAATTAAAAATTCCATTTTGCAAGAAAATTTAAAATTTGTTCTTTTCCAGGAAAAACACTCTCTGAAATTGTATTTCAAAAAACAATAAAAATAGTATCTTATGTAAACCTTTACAAAACATTTTCAGGACTCGAAGGACCTAATACTTGGGGACAGGTCCTGCTTGTGTTAACACTCTGTACAACTCAGAAAGCCTCTTGCCGGTAACAACTACAAGCACTCTGGATGTAGAGACAGTTCACACCAGCAATGCAGTGCATTTCTGCACCTTCTAACCAGATTAAGTAATACTGACAAAAGGACTATTTTGCTGTGGGCTTTTGCCTCCATAGCAGTGGAGGCAATACTGTATTTCAGCATAGAGTTTTAATGCCTCCCTTCAAATTATCTCTTCTTTGCTGAAATGTACCTGCATCTTTTCTGGTACTCACTGAATATTCCAGCAAACCCAGGAAAATCCAAAACATATGTTTCTAACATAGGAGCCTAGTGAAACCTATGATTTTAAAAACACCTTAAAACAAAGGAAATTATTAATAATAATAATAATAATAATACAAAAAGAAAAATAGAAGTTGGGCTCTATACAACATATGTCTATTTTT
>WUAM01000242.1:604236-616028 GCA_024336885.1 Actenoides hombroni | reverse complement strand
CCAGCACCCCCAGGTCCCTTTCTGCCCAGCAGCTTTCCAGCCACTCCTCCCCCAGCCTGGAGCTCTGCCTGGGCTTGGTGTGACCCAAGGGGCAGGACCTGGCACTTGGCTTTGTCCAGCCTCAGCCCATCAATCCAACCTGTGCAGACCCCTCTGCAATATATCCCCAAGTACTCTTCCTTCATCTTGTCTACAGACTGTAGCTTTACTTACTATCCCATGTCCTGACTTCCAGTTACACTGTCCCCTCTTAGTCTTCTCAACGCTGTCGCTCGTGGGTGAAATAAACCATCCCAACTGTTTCTCTTGTATTTGGAGGTTGGCCATTTTCCTTGGGTCAGTTCCCACCTACTGCAGCTCTTGGGTGAAAATGCAGAAGCAGCCCAGCTTTCTTCTTGTGACGCACAGGCTCGGTGCTGAGGATAACTGTCTGAACCTGAGTTTCTTTGTCTTTCCTCAGCATTGGATTCGCTTGGAGATTTTCCCTGACGTTCTTGTTCACAGGCTGAAGATGGTGGTGGACCCTGCAGACAGCAGTTACATGCCCTCTTTAGTTGTGGTTTCAGGTAGGTCCATGTTCCCTGGGAAGTCTGAAAAATACCTTTCTTTTTTTTTTTCTTTTTTCCTGTACATTTGCCAGCAAATATTTATCTGGTTGCAGTGAACCAGATCTATTGAAGATGTGTGGTGCCTCTTCATCAAGCAAACACCATATCTTAAAGTTTTTCTTCCTATGTTTTCTTCTCTAGGGGGGAATTCCTTAAATAACCTTATAGAGCTCAAGACAATCAATATAAATCCTACAGACACCACAGTGCCTCTTCTCAGTGATTGTACAGAAGTAAGTGAAGTTTGTGTGAGACCTACTCTTGGGTGCAACAGAAAACTGTGGGTTTGTGTTTTTTTTATACAAGAGGTGGATAAAAAGCCCTGTTGTGATTATGCTTTTCTTCTAAATCAGCACTATTTCTGGTAGTGCAGGAAAGTTAATTAGCCTGAGAAGTTTTACCATAATCACAATGTAACTATAATAGCCTTAGTAGAGATATATATATATATTTAAATTCATTTTCATTATGAACCAAGAAGACACTGCAATAAGCTGAAATTTGGGCATAATTGTGGTGGGTGATCAAACTTACTTTCGATCGTAGTTCTGCTCTTTTCTGTAACAGGAAGGATGAATTTATAATGAATTGGAGAAGGTTGGGAAGAAAATGCTTCTCAAATTAATGAGGCCACGTGTTTATTGTAAAGTGTGAATGGCATAGGGCTGAAAACCCCAGTACTTAATGTTACAGATTGATTTTGTTAAGGTGAGAGAGCCAAGCAACAGCTCTAATCCTTTCCTATGCTCTGCAAATCTATCGAGGACCCAAAAGATGACAATTGAGGGTTTCTTCTCCTTCTCAGTACCACAGGTATATTGAGATTGCAATCAAGCAGTGCAGGAGCTCTGGGATTGATTGCAAAATACACGGCCTCAGCATCCTGGGACGTATACGTGCAGAGGATGAAGATCTGGCTGCAGTCCCTTTCCTTGCATCTGATAATGAGGAAGAGGATGATGATAAAGCTAACACTGGGAGGTAGGTAACCACAGGGATAGGGGGACATGAGGAAGAACCTTCATGTCTCTATCTTCCTGTAGTTCAGGAGCTTATTGTGAGAAGAGAAGCTTAATTAGGTTGAATGGTAATAAAGAGGCATCAGTACCTTAGTTTGTCTGAATTGTAAGTATGTCATTTGTTGATAAAATGGACCTGGAGAGGTTGGATCAATGGGCTGAGGCCAATCATCTGGGCTTCAACGAGGCCAAGTGCTGGGTCCTGCCCTTGGGTCACACCAACCCAACTCTCTGAAAGGAGACTGCAGTGAGGTGGGGGTTGGTCACTTCTCCCAAGTCACAACTGACAGGACAAGAGGAAATGGCACCAAGTTGCCCCAGGGGAGGTTTAGGTTGGCCATGAGGAAGAATTTCTCTGCCAGAAGGGTTCTCAAAGACTGGAACAGGCTGCCCAGGGAGGTGGTTGAATCTCCATCCCTGGATGTATTTAAAAGCCACCCAGCTCTGGTGCTCAAGGACATGGTGTAGTAGTGGCCCTGGTAGAGTTAGATCACAGTTGGACTTGATGATCTGAAAGGTCTTTTTCAACCATAGTGATTCTGGAATTCCCTGTTGTGGAAGAGTTCAATAAAAACCAGACTTTAAGCTCAGGAAACACCGTTCTCTGTCCCAACCTCTAACCAAGTATAACTCAAGGACATCAGAGGGAAGCAAAAGCTGAATCCCAGTTGGAAATGGTTGCTCGCACCGGTGTCTGTCGCCATGCGAAGCGCTTTAGTGTCTTCTGCCCGGCTTACAGCTGATGCTCCAGAACACCACAGATCCCTCGTGGCACCTGCGTCGTATCTGTCAGACCCACACAGATGTCCGATGTATTTATTGGTCCCTCTCAAGTGGCAGCAACTCTCCGCAACTAAGCAAATGATTTTAGTCCTGCTTATGTAAGCTCCGGATTTAAGTTGGGACGCCTATATTTGGGCTGTTAATTACTTCTCTGGTTTCCATTCGTTAGGACGGGAGCTGTCGGCCAACGCTCACGGAGATGCCCACCACCTCCTCTCAGAGACCAACCGAAAAAGAATGCAATGGAGATCATTAGTTCGAGTGACCTCAAAGTAAATAATGTGCTTTTTGGTACACAGAGCATCCTGTAGCAAACTGTCTCAGCTTAGCCACAACTGCATGGAAGTTCTTCTTCTGTTCCACATCTACCAAGCGCAACGGCATTTTATGCTGCCAGTTTTTGTATTGAGAAAACAGATGAATCTTATGGTTTGGGTTTGTTTTTTTTTTTTCTTAAACCACCTTTTAAACATCACTTGCTCTTTATAAAACAAAACATCAACCCCTGACGACTGCCTTTCATTTTTATTGCCTTAAATAACTCTCATCTTGCTTGTGTTTCGCAGCCTCCTTCTCATCGTCCTCGTGACACAAAGCAGACGCATCAGCCTCGTTCCGTTTGAAGCGCAGCACAGAAACATGACTGAAAGAGGTTGCCTTTTGGAAGCCCGAGGTAGAGGATTGGACAGGAACCCCTGAGGTTGGGAGGCTGTTGGAGGCAACCACTCAACACAAAAGGTGCTCTTCAGAGCTTGCTTGGCTTTGTCTGGAACGCTCCCCACCCCCTGTGCCTTACCCAGCGTCGGTCTCAGACCGGCTGATACCTGGCATTGAGTATATTTAATACTCCTTTCTCATGTACTACTTTTTTCCTGCATTTAGAAATGTGTTTTCAACCAGCGAATCCATTTGAACTCGGTTTAAATGAGAACATGAAGCTGTAAGTTCTATTTTGAGCTATTTTAATCCCATTGGCGTGCAAAAAAAAAAAATAAAATCAGGTCTCCGTAAAAGACGACTGCCTTTTAAAAATAAAATTCAGTTTCTTGTAATTTAAATATTCTTAATACTAGAAAGGTGGGTAATAAGCAAAGCTATTAATTGATTCTCTAACTGTAACAGGACAGACAAACAGAACCACCCTCTTACACACTCAACTAAAGTGTCTCTTGGCATTCAAGTAGGGAAAACCTCAGTTCTTCATCCAAAAGGGTCTAAATGTGAAACACCAGCACCACATTACATTTGCTAAACAAAAGCATTCAATAGGATGGTCGACCATTTTTTGTTTACTGTAAAAAAAACAAACCCTAACAGACACTGGTGTATGTGACAGAGGTTGCCACTCCTGTCAAATACTTCGAGAGCAAGTGGTCAAGTTCTAAATTTGTTGCAATGCAGAGCCCGTACAAAAATAGCAACCAGCCTGTATTCCAAAGTCCTTCTACACACCAAAAATCCACCCTGAAAAGCAGAGCTACAACCAGGGTGATCGGTGCTAACTGTGGTCAAGCGTCGAGACGTTGACGTTTCGATTCAGGTTGACCTCGGTTGTGCTGAGTTTAACAGATCCCTGAAGACTAATCCGTCACGGCTACAACAGGTTTATCACCTTGGGAGAGAAATAGCAGGAACACCACAGAGGTAGAGGCCGTGAACGTGGGAGATCTCACTCTTCAACACCACAGCAACATGTTTACCGAGGCATGTAAAAATATTTTTAGCGTTGAGCAGCACCGAAGGGCAAACACGAAGTGAGCACCATGCCCACTTTGTATTTTTTTTTACCTGGAACAAACTTGAACAGTTTCATCAGGTAAAGATCATAAATTTCAAATGCAGGAGAGTAGAATGCAGGCCCACAAAGGTGCAAATGAACGTAGAAAATTGCCAAAAACTAAGAAAAGTTTGGTATTCAGTTATTTTTAAAGCCCCTTAACATTAATTTGCCAAGGACAGCTTAGGCATCTAACCTAAAATAAGTTGTTACTGACGTACAGACACAAACACCGTTTAGAAACTGTTCCCTCTGAAGAAACCTCCATCAAATGAGTATTGGAAGGGGTAAGAGGCAAGTGGGCAGAACAGTCAAGAGCTCTTCTTGAGAGCACCACCTCAGCCAGAGAGACAAGATTTCGTTAAAGACTAAATGTGGCTACAAGCCCAAAACAAAAGCCTACAAGGAGCATAAGGCAGCATATTAAATTTTAGCATGGAAATGATCACCTGCCTGTGGAAGATCAGTCAACTAAGCTGCAAAAGAGACAACCTACAGGAATACACTTCCCATGAACCAACTGTATGTTAAGAACCCACTAACTCCTAATGCAGAGAAACAGAAGTTAACGGATGGGAAAAGAGATTCCATCACCTTCACATTGTGGCTTCACGAGATCGAGCATCTGGCACAAGCAGTCTTCAAACGGCAGAGGTTCTATGGCCATGTTATCTAATTTTTGGCACTGCTCCTCATAAAAATACTCCAGTTCATACATAGACAGAGCACCGTCCCCGTCGAGATCCATGCAGCGAAACCAGTACTCGATGCTGAAATTCAGTAATAGCAGAGAATTTACCCAAACTTGTTGCAGAATTTCAAGAAAATACGTTGCCTGCTTTAAAGGCTTTGCTACTGGACTGCCAACTACATTCCCTAGTGCCATCGAGAGTCACTAAACATCACCTAATGTGGTAGGAGCTCTTGGCATTTGCCGTGCCACGAACTGCTGCGCTTGAAAGCACGTGTGTTAATCGAGTGGCTGAAGGGGGAGAAGAGTGAACCATGTGGCTTTTACCTAAAAATTCAAGGGAGCCAATGAAAAATTGAATTGTACAAGCCCTCTTTTCTTCCTCTTGAGCAAGCCAGTGACATAGAATCAGAGAACAGGTAGGGTTGGAAGGGACCTTCAAGATCATCCAGTTCCAACCCCCCTGCCATGGGCAGGGACACCTCCCACTAGACCAGGTTGCTCAAGGCCCCATCCCAACCTGGATTTGAACACATCCAGGGATGGAACACACATAGCTTTCCTGGGCAACCTACATCTTGCAAGACATGCCACACAGTAGGTTTCTTATGCATACCCTACATCTGATGTGAGCTGTATCATTTCCCAAAGTCACTGGCATCATGAAATGACCATAACTTGCTTTATCTCAGACCATAAGTAGGCCACACAATATATGGACCAGTAACATCGAATTAACCTCTTAAAAGTCATTAAAGTAGACTTCTACAGCAGCAACAACAGGACACACTGACAAATAAGAATCATTTCGCAAATTAGATCAGTTTTCCACTCATATTTTTACAGTTCAGCTTCTTCCATCATGGCTCCAGCTGAGCATCACTGGTGTCCATTTAAAGACTGGAAAACCAATGAATTCAGTCTTTATTTCTGTTAGAAAAAAATAAATTCTTACCTAGTTGGTGTCTTCTTGTCCTCTTCTGATATTAAAAACCAGACAAAATCAGCGTAGCTAATTTTCCCATCTTTTTGTGCTTTTCTACCTCTTGAAGGTCAAGGAGGAAAAAAGAGAGAAAAATTATTTTCAACCACATAGCTTTTACCAAAATTTTACTATTTCCCTTGGTGCTATTAACTGTTTATTTACTGCTAAATGGTGCAGTGTTCATTAGGTGACTTGTCACAGACTACACCGATCTATTCGGGATAAGGACCTTGTGTGCTCCATTCTGTTTCTGCTGCAAAGGAAGGGGGCACAGTGTCCAGAAGGACTTAGAGCTCTTTCCTTCCTGGGCAGCAATGCCACTGCCTAATTGTTAGCAGAAGAGATAGCTCAATTGAGTAAAAAAATAAATATATTATATACAAATACATGTGCTTTTTAGAATTCCTATTCAGGTAGAAGTGATGAGAACTTAAGAGCCGTACAAAACTCCACTAGCTAAAAGGGTTGGAAGTAATACGAAGACAAAAATGAAATAAAAACTTTCAGGAAGGAAGCGTTCGTGGCAAAAATCAATTGTCAGTTTCTACTCTTGTACCACAGAGCAGGGAATCCGTTCTGAAGACACACGGTCAACACGTCTCATTCAAAGTCGGGGAGGCAGCTCCGAGATAGACTATATCTCATTCCGAAAAATACAATTTTTGCTGGTTTATCCTCAAGTGGTCCAGAAAAAGAAAAATCGACCCTATGATTCTATGCTTTGTCTTGCCCAAGAACCTCGTGTAAAGGAGCAAGATCAGACCTACACCTGCCAAGTGTCATTTCACTCCTTTCAGTTTGTTATTTCTGTTTACATTGCAGAAAATGAGTAAAACCCCATAAATACACAAGAGGAAGTCAAACCACGTGGAAAAAATGGACGAACGACTGCCGAGGATGTGAATTCACTCCTCTGTGGCAGTTTTGTTGATGCAATGAGCATTGATTTCACAAGTAGCGCTGAAAGTTCCCTTTGAAAACTTCACACGTTTGAGGGATGGAAAAGCAAAAAACGCTGATGTTTCTTCCAGTCTATGAGTCTGTGAATCCCTTCCTCATTCCCATTCCTGCTGAACTCTACGGTACCCAATGGCAAGTGTTTGCGTGGGTAAAGAAAGGAGAGTAAAGATCTTGGGCTGAGCCAAAGGTTCCAAGAACACTCTAGAGTTTGAAATTCATTGCTCATTGCAAGGGGAGAGCTTTTTTTTTATTGTTCTTTTCCCCCTTTTATTTTTTATTTCCTGGGAATCTCACACAATTTAACCAGCAAATATGAAACTAGGTTGAGATCAGCATAGGAAATCAGTACCTTGTTACTGCTCCTGAGAAGATCCGCTCTATCATCCTATTGGAAATGGCTGCGAAACGAGGTTTAAAACAGAGTCAGTGATACACAAGTTATTTCTGCATTGCATTGTCTCGCTGGAGAGTTTACTGGAACTCTCTCACACAGACACATCTGTGAGGAAGATCGAGTGTCGCGCTCACGAATCCCCTTGGGGTCCCCTCGGAGGGGATCAACTCAGCACCAAGTCTCCAAAGCAAAGCGAGAACCAACCGGCTTTGAATTCAGACTTGGTACGGGTATAGTCGTGGAGCAAAAAAGAAAAAGCAATAAAATTGGCCGATGAAGAAAAAAAAGCCTTTACCAGTTCTTTGAGGAGTCAATCGCGTTTCCAAGTGCCGTCGCATTTCGGGCGGCCTTGGCGAAGAGCCCGAACAGAACTGGCACGTCCCTGCATAACCAGCATTCCTAACTGCTTCTGCCAGGGGGCTATTTCTGCCACGGTTCTGATCCCTGCTTCTATTCTGAAACCATTTCAGGGATTTCAGGGGACGTGCCTCAACGGAGTGCCTCTGGAAAGGATACTCCGTTTATCCTGGGGAATTTGTGGACGGCGCTCAAAGCGGCGCACGATGCCGCTCTCCCCGGAGGAGAATGGGCTTCTCATTCTAGCTCTGAAATAGTTTTTCCAGCATTGTAGGGATAACTAATAATTAAAGCAAGTGGTTAACTATTCGAATAACTCATCTCTTTTATGCACTTCGGGTGATGTTATCACCGTATTATTCCAGTGTGGACTTTAGTCCCTACTTAATATTGGTCCCCGGAGCTGTGGGACAGACAGTTTGTTTCAGACACACACGTTGCTGCTTCTTATCTACTTTTGAAACACTGAAGTTGTTCAACCTTTGCAGCAACAGCCACAGACTTTGTATTTTCTTACTACGTGCGTTTGATCTAGCCTAATTTTAGACCAGTGAGAGTATGAAAGGGACCAGTGAAACCAGATTATCTCGTTTTAACATACAATTAAAAAAAATAATAAAAGTTTAAGACTAAATTTAGGCTATCATATCCATTTTATGCTCTTATTTAATCTAGTTCTCATTAAGCAGCAGCTGTTAAGCTTTAACCAATATTCCACGGTTTAAAGGATGCAAAAACTAAATTGCAAGTGGCCTCGTATCAGTTCTGCTTCCTTTCTCTAGTGTCCCAACTCAGTAGGACAACCACTCAAATGGAAGAAACTTTCCTTCCCCAGTGTCCTAAAGTGGTCAGGCTTCAGCAGGCAAGTTTTGAGAAGCAATCAGAATTGTCTTTACCCCTTCAAATCAGAATTGTCTTTAATGTGGGACAATATTCCATAATCACTTCGTGCTTAAGCAAGATTTCCAGTCCCCAAGGGAATACTTTTAAATAACAATGGACACAGAGCTTCCAAAAAGCCCTAACAGATCCACGTGAGCTATGGGAGTATTTAAAACAGGTACGAGTGTGTAAGATGCCGGAATGATTATATATTATGAATGCAGAGAATGTAAAGCCACTAAATAGTATTAAACCAAGATGTACTGCAGCTGAGTTAGCAAAACTTTAAAACAAGCACCTGAATGTACGTGTGCCTTTTTCTGCTCTTTCCATACCTTGCCATACCAGCCATGCTACCTGAACAATATCCATAAAGTGGATTGTTTCAAATATAACAACTCGAAACTGCCAAATGCAGGCGTTCATAAAATACAGAGGCTTAAATGATTTTTTATTTTTTTTTTCCATTCTACTTCTTTGCCAAGATCCAAATTCAAATTCGGAATTTTCCTCCAATTTGGTATTGCCAGACACAAAGCAGCAGCACAGAAGGACCTGTCCTGCTTTATTTCACCGAGTCAGCAGGATCAGCTCTACCAGACTCATGAACACCAGCCTGGGCAGTTAACCACTTCCTCAGCTGAAAGTTTACAGGTCATTTAATACATGTCAAGAAAGGCGCTTCATTTGTCATACCATGATCATTATGTCGAGCTAAATCCTTCCGATCAATATAGAGGTCATGGTCTGTATCCAGCTCCCAAAATTTGCAATAGATAACATAAAAATGTTCATATGAGAAGTACTCTGTCAGCTGGTTAATATCAGCTTCCTCTTCCAATAATGCCACATTCTATTATCAGAAGGATAAATAGAACACATTAAAGAATTTGTGAGACATTGGTTGAACGATCCGAGTTCCCACAACCAAGTTAATATCTAATGCTAGTTCAGAGGAACAGGTTGGTTTTTTCCCCTCTTCCAAGACAGTGCACACCATGCAGCAGGACAGCAAAGGCTGAACAGAGGAAACAAACGCGTCCGCAGAAAGATGAGATCAGCCAGATTTCTGCTAAACACTTACAAATACATACACACACACATATATGTACATCTCTAGATAAAAGATGACATTTAAATACATCCCAGTGCATGAGAATTAATGCAATTGAGCCTTCACTACTTTCTGGAAAAGGAACAAATGCTTCTTTATTTACTCCCTCAAGACTTTAGTTAATGGAGCTTTTGAACTTGTAGAAACATCTGTCTTGCAAAATTGTAGATGTTCCATACCTGCAAAAAGTTGCTTTTTCTCAGCTCGTTACAAGTAATTTTCCCAGACCAGGACCTATTGACTGTATAAAATATTCTCTGTATAACCTGCAGGAAACAGAAAACGGAAAGGTGATCTTAGGTATGCAAAGTACAATCCCAAATATTTGTCAAAAGAGAAGTCTTAGCTCAGCTGCTTTTACAGAACTCCATCTTTATTTCTATTCTTCTCAGTACTTAGCAGGGCTGATGCTTCTCTTACACGTCCTATCACCAAACCATTTCTAAATCTGTATCTAAACTCACCTTGCTAAGTCTCATTTCAATGCTGCAGTACCCATATCTCACAGGGTTAAGCTGCAGAACACTGGTGTGCTCTCCAGAATATGCCTATTGGCTATTTTATGACCTCCCAGTCTTCCAGATCTACAGGAAATCATCTAATAAACCTATTAATTCATTTCATGACTTCAGATTTAAAGACCTTGTTTACTATGAGAATATTCCTCTTCATAAATGAAGTCACAAAAAGAGGACCAACGTTTCACAGAAATCCTTCCTGTAGGTGCAGAGAAAATGTGTTTCTCCCCATTTACTTTTATTCTATTTAAAGTTACTTAAAATAAACATGTTGATAGTATTCAAAGAAGTACATAAATGTTTTCTAACTGAACAATAGAAAAAAAAAAAGCTATGCAAGGAAGATGACTACTTGTGCCATGACTGATACTGGACCTAGAAACAAAACCATTCGTGAGTATCCAGCACTTTTGTTTAAATCAGTTTTACACGTACATTATTTTGGCAAACTCACTCGTTCAGCATAATTTGCTTAGTTTTAGTTGACAAACATAGGACTTCAAAAATATGCTTTTCCTGTTTCTTAACCAAATTCAGGGTTCACCTCAACGACGCTGACAGAAGTCAACAAGCAGGTAGACATCTCGAGCCAGTCACTCACCACTAACAACAGCAGACCAAAACCAAATAAATCTAAACATATTATGAACTATAGCTGCTTAATTAGAGATCAATTATACCTGCTAATTACCAAGGCTAAATACTTACTGCTTGTGTAGAGTTTCACTTGCAGAGTAGTTTCTGGCTAAAAACCCCCATCTCTTTAGGAACACTTTTCCCCCAAATAAAGCCTCTTCCCAGTTATGGGCTTTATTATTTTTTATCACTTCAGATTTTAATTGTAGTAAATCAATAGTTTAAACAAACCCATCGGTCCTAAATTACAAGAGTAATTTATTCATAAAGTTTAAAAACAAAGCTTAAACTGCAGCATGCAGCGAGCTCTACAGCTCTTCCTTTGAGTAAGAACAGCTGGTTCAGTAAACCCAGAAAGGAGAATAGACCTACTTCTGAAACTTAATTAGCTTAATTCTAATTGTGACTTCAGGGAAGGCCCATTTTTGGGTTATACTACAAAGCCATTTTTTTTTTTTGTTTTTCTCTGAAAAGGTTTTGCCTTAGCTTTGCAACTTAATCCATCTGCATGTCATTATCTCATCTGTTATGTATTTAACCAGCCTAAAAATAAAACCAAAATTGGATGTTTGCTAAACACAACTGGGAACAGACTTAAAAAAAAAAAAAAAAAGGTTTTCTAAAGTGAACTGAAGCAGAGCATGAGCAAATTGTCAGAGAATTGCCTTCTTCACTCTGCTGCACCGCGGCTCGCCAGAAGGGAGAGGAAATGGTGCAATTAGGGGGTTACAGTTTCGAGCATTCGTGGCTCAGATATATATATACACATAACATACTTGTAGATTAAATGTACTATCTCATTTGTCAGGGCAACAGTTTTAATGTATTGCTGCTTTACCTTGGATGTATGTGCCTAACTTACCACTGCACTCATCAGCCAACCTATATTCACAGGATGGCCATGGTTGGAAAAGACCTTTCAGATCATCAAGTCCAACTGTGATCTAACTCTACCAGGGCCACTACTACACCACGTCCTTGAGCACCAGATCTGGGTGGCTTTTAAATACATCCAGGGATGGAGATTCAACCACCTCCCTGGGCAGCCTGTTCCAGTCTTTGAGAACC
>WUAM01000242.1:570446-581799 GCA_024336885.1 Actenoides hombroni | reverse complement strand
CGAGGGGCAATGGGCACAAACTGGAACCCAGGAAGTTCCACCTCAACAGGAGGAGAAACTTCTTTGGTGTGAGGGTGATGGAGCCTGGAAGAGGCTGCCCAGAGAGGTGGTAGAGTCTCCTCTGGAGACCTTCAAAACCCACTTGGACACATTCCTGTGTGGGCTGCCCTGGGTGACCCTGCTCTGGCAGGGGGGTTGGACTGGATGCTCTCCAGAGCTCCCTTCCAACCCCTAACTTTCTGCAATTCTATGATTCTACCATAACACCCTTTTAAAACCATCTCTTGATCACTGGTTAGCTTGCTGTGGACCCATGAAGTTCTATCTGTTGTCAGCAGAATACAAACAAACCTCCTCTACCAAGAGGTTAGTACCCTTTGATTAACTTGAAGACACACCCACCACACTAATCCAACCCAACACAAAGGAGATATTTACGTAGCGTGCCACAGCTCAAAGGCTGGTTTTCAGTAACCACTTGTTGTGAACTCCGTGAAGCAACGAGAGCACTTCACCAGCATCTTCTGGAACCAGTGCAACTACTTCAGTTGCCCGACTTCCACTGAGGTTTAAGCCAGTTGCACGTGCAAAGTCTCCCAATTTGCAAGACTCGGCCGTGTGATATTACCCTTGGTATTTGGGAGGGTGTTTTTCTCATCACGTTGCTTTCTGCAATTAATCATTTTATAGAGAACTAAGCCCATCTGTACTTTTGGCCTCAAGTTTATTGCTTGCTGACAGAGCAAGCGTAGGGCGTGTGGAGAGGTTCTCAATGTAAGACTGGTACTCAAGCATCACCAAAGGGGAAAAAAAAAGAAAGCTATTTCCTCTACAGCAATATCCAATTCCTCCCAGACTGGCCACCTGTTACAAGAATGAACTGTTTAAGTGACTGATGTAAAGCTATAATTAAGCTTAAACGTTTTGAAAGACTGGCCAGAGAGAAGCAAATGGAAGTCAGGGAAGATCTCCTACAGCCACGAGCTTTTTTTTGGCTGCTTGCTTTTAAGTGCCAGTGACTCACACAGGACACAGTGCCTGTGATTAATAAATTTCATCCAGATATTTGAATTTGCCCTGTGTCGGTATTCAGGTGACTTCTAAATTTGAAGAAAGCCACGTAGAATTCACAGCTCAATTTTTCAACACTAGAAATGCCAAGACCTATTAAGATTTGGTGCAGCAAGCAAGAAGCCTTTGAGTTTCCAGCAGGACAGAAGCAGCTTTCTCTTTCAAGTGCAACTGCCACTTTGAAAGGGGACAAGAAGTTCATTGTGGCTTCTCACACAGCACAACGTGTAAACAGAATTAATTCTACTGCTAAGAAAAGCCTGACGTTTATATCCCAGGGTACAATATGAACTTAGAATAAGGAATGCAACCACAAAGCTAATTGAGGGAGTAACTTTCAGTTTCTCTTTTATACATAAAAATGAACAGCTCGTTCTCTCATCAGGATAACGACTCTTCTATTCCAAGCTGTACTGAACAGCAATGCTTCAGAAGAGTAGCACATTACCTGGGCTCCTTATGCTGACTCCTATTATTTCCCCACACTTGAAACTAATAATGATTTTTCTAAGAACACCTCTTCCTAGACCTCAATATGAACTTCTGG
The DNA here is from genome assembly GCA_024336885.1 of Actenoides hombroni. Taxonomy (NCBI): domain Eukaryota; kingdom Metazoa; phylum Chordata; class Aves; order Coraciiformes; family Alcedinidae; genus Actenoides; species Actenoides hombroni. The sequence continues at coordinate 580,181 of WUAM01000242.1, read as the reverse complement.
CTGCCCTTCTTTAGTTGGCACCATAGAAGGAGCTTTATTGTCAACATATTAGTGCTGACATCTGGCATAGTACCCTGTTATCATCATAAAAGTACATCAGTGTGATACCAGGTTATTTACAGTCTGCCTTTTAAGTCACAGGCTTGAGTTGGAAGCCGAATCCACCAGCCTCCCCACTCAGTGAAGGGAGATGGCAATATTAACACTGGTTTGCACAATACAGAGTTAGGGAGCAGTTATCCTGCACAGCGTGATCTGATGCTAACAGAACATCATAGAATCATAGAATGGCTTGGGCTGGAACACCCAAAGGTCACCTAGTCCAACCCCCCTGCACTGAGTAGGGACACCCTCAACTAGAGCAGGTTGCTCAGAGACCCATCAAGCCTGACCTTGAATGTCTCCAGGCCTCCACCACCTCCCTGGGCAACCTGTTCCAGTATCCTACCACCCTCAGAGTGAAGAACTTCTTCCTCACGTTCAATCTACATCTCCCCTGCTCTAGTTTCAAACCATTGCCCTTTGTACTATTGCTACCAGGCCTTGTACCCAGCCCCTCCCCAGCTTTCCTGTAGCCCCCTTCAGATACTGGGAGGCCCTATAAGGTCTCCTTGGTGCCTTCTCTTCTTGAGGCTGAACAGATCCAACTCCCTCAGATTATGTAACTCTGGCTTGGTAATTAACATTGCTTCTTGTACAAAGGTACATTAGGTAGCAATTCAGATGCAAACAAGAGAAGACTAGACACTTGAAATGTCAAGGCCAACATCAAAGCTTAGTAAGTACTTGAGTAAAAAGCCAGCAGGATTCAAACAATGTCATTCCTCTTCTCTGATATCTTATCAACATCATTTCTCTCTTTGCCAGTAGAAGGTGGTCCTCCAAAAAAACAAACGTGGAGCACACCTGCAGAAGATGGACGTGGTCCACCACTGGTCTAATGGATGCAGGCATAAACCCAGGGACCCTTTAGCTCAAGTCCTCCAAACTCATTTGTTCCAAAGAACAACTGTCAAGTCTTGCTCTGCTCAAACTTATCAATGTTAAAAGGTTTCATTCTTGTCTTCTTTTAAACTAAAACGGATCCCAGGAGTACCGCTCCATTTCAATCAACTAATGGGTGACAAATTTGGCAAGAACAGTAGTGACAAAAAAAAAATAAAAAAATTATGTAGCAATATAGTGAAGTAGTGAAAAAAAAATCATGGAAACGCAGGACAAGGAGCTTTAAGAATTGTCATGGGATAACAAGCAGGAACAATACGCTTATCAGGGACAGGAGATAGAGAAACCAATCCAAGAAGTCCCTTTCTATCAAAGAGAAATGGAAAATAACTTGGAAGTCCTACAGATTGTATCACATTCTCCCTACGCCGCCACCCCCCAAAATGCCCATAGGGAATTCTGTGAATTGTTTCCCCAGATGCCTTGCACACCAGCTGCTGAGGATTAAACCTCTTGCCCGCGGCACCTTTCAGGCCTCAAGGCCAGGCATTTCTGACAATGTGATGAACGGTGTCCAATTGTGTGTGGCTCTTATACGTTTAAGATCATCTACAGCACCAGAAACACTGTTCTTTCATGTACGGCAGAGATAAGGGTTAGAAGAAGGCTTACAACAGCTGTTCCTCAAGTTTGAAGACTACAGCTCCAGAATTTCCTTTCTTTACAATACACTCATAAAACATTCAAAACTTAAATACTGAGATTTTTTTCCTATGCCTCTGATCCTCCTGTATTTTAACACATCTAGTACAGGCAAATCATAGAATCATGAAGGTTGGAAAAGACCTCCAAGATCATCAAGTCCAACCGTCTAACCAACATTATCAGGACCACTCAACCATGTCCTGAAGTGCCCCAGCTACACCTTTTTGGAACCCCTGCAGGGATGGGGACTCCACCCCCTCCCTGGGCAGCCTGTGCCAAGGCCTCACCACTCTCTCAGCACAGAAGCTGTTCCTCATAACCAATCTAAACCTGCCCTGGGGCAACTCAAGCCCATTTCAAGAACCTCCCTCAACATGCTGGACATGCTCTTCCCGATGCATCCCAGGACACCATCAGCTTTCTTGGCCACCAGGGCCCATTGCTGTCCCATGGAGACCTTACTGTCCCCCAGGACTCCAAGGTCCCTCTCCACGGAGCTGCTCTCCAGCAGGTCAGCCCCTCCCCTGTACTGGTGCAGGGGGTTGTTCCTCCCCAGCTGCAGGACTCTTACCCTTGCCCTTGTTGACCTTCCTGAGGTTCCCCTTTGCCCAGCTCTCCAGCCTGTCCAGTTCTCACTGATGGCAGCACAGCCTCTGGTGGATCAGCCACTCCTCCCAGTTTCCTATCACCAGCAAACTGGCAGAGGGTCCCCTCTGTCCCTTCGTCCAGGTCATTGAAGATCTTGAACAAGACTGGACCCAGAACTGACCCCTGGCTACAGGTCTCCATCTGGACTCTGCACCACTGATCCCAACCCTCTGAGCTCTAGGAACAAGACAAGGACCTCAAACTTAACTCAAATGAGGCGGGTAAAACCGCTGTGGCTCGACTGGTGAAGGATGGACAATATCAGATGCATGACTTTTGACACTGCAGCAGGTAGTTGATGCATGTACAAGAAGGAAAAGGGGTTTATTTTCCTTTCTGTCAGAAAGCAGACTGCCATGGCAGAACATGCCATTGGGCAGCTCTTGGTGGCATTTCAAGAGCTGCTGCCTACTCCAAATGCAATTTACACTACTTGAAGAATAGGAAACTTTTGGGTGAAGCTTCTGTTCAGCTGAATAATAAAGCCATGAATAAAGTTCTTACTGCTTGGAAACTTCTTGGAAGCAAGAACCCCAAGCCAGACAACTGACAACCCAGCCCTCTAGGTTCTCTCAGCACTATATAAACAATTCCAAACAAGTAAAGAACATGACTCTTCATTAATCTCTTCTAGTTCTTCTTTATGGGATCTACTTAGTGTGATCAACTAAGACACATGAAGAGAAGTCCTTGTGCATGAGTTTGTCACCAACTAACAGGGGCTTTTAATAGAAGCCCTTCCTTTGGTTGCTTCTGTATGATACAGGAACACACTGAGCATCTGCCAGCTTTCTACATTTCACTGGAACAGGAGATATAAAAAAAGCAAATCAATTGTCATGCCCTGCTGTCCAGCCAGTGATTATGCACAGAAGACAAGTCCCTATTATTATATGTTCAATCTAGACAAATCCTAGACTGGAAGTGTGCTGTCTCAAAATTAAGAGGTGGGGACTTCAAGTTGTCAAGCTAAATCTGAATATTGGTATTCATGAAATCAAGAGTATGTTTCAGATTAAAGGTTTTCATAGAATAGTAAACCCATGGTTTGGGTTGGAAGGGACCTTGAAGATCATCCAGTTCCAACCCACATGCCATGGGCAGGGACACCTCCCACTAGACCAGGTCGATCAAGGTCCTGTCCAACCTGGATTTGAACACCTCCAGGGATGGAGCATCCACAGCTTCCCTGGGCAGCCTGTGCCAGGGTCTCACCACCCTCAGAGTGAAGAATTTCCTTCTTATTTCCAGTCTAAGTCTCCCCTCTTCCAGTTTCAAACCATTGCCTCTTGTCTTATCACTACAAGCCCTTGTAACCAGCTTTCCTGTAGCCCCCTTCAGAGACTGGAAGGCTGCAATAAGGTCTCCTCAGAGCCTTTTCTTCTCAAGCTGAACAAGCCAACTCCCTCAACCTGACCTCATAGCAGAGGTGCTCCAGCCCCTCTGATGCAGCCTGTCGTGCAAAACAGTAGCCACGTTATTACCCCCGTGGGTTGCAAGGTCAGCATGTACCTTCAGTACACCCCAGTGAGAGACAAGAATCATAGACTGGTAGGGGTTGGGAGGGAGCTCTGGAGATCATGGAGTCCAACCCCCCTGCCAGAGCAGGGTCACCCAGGGCAGCCCACACAGGAACAGAGCCAGGGGGGTAAGAAGTAGCAACAGTTCATCTTCAACATCCTCAGCTCTAACCTCTCTGCCCTTCCCAACCCAAGCAGGCTTCCCTGGGACACCAGGGATTTTGGCCAGTGTATCATGTTAGATACTCAAGTACGTAGAGTGACTGGAAGTAATAATCCACTTAAACTGACCAGTAGTATAATAAGACTACAAATCCACATCATTTCAGAGGGACAGCACATCTCTGAACGACTCCCTTGGCACAATTCAGACCACGTGTGCAGGTTGTGCCGCTCGACACATCATTTTTCTCCCCAGTTCTGTTCTCAGTTTATGAGACTAGAAGTGAGGTTGAACTGAACTGGTGAGTTTTCAGCAAAACAAGCAGCTCAGGTTGGGGGCAGGGGTGTCGTTCTTGCATAGAGAGTATTGTCCATTATACACCCGGGCCTCTGCAGAAAGGCAGCATTGAGGGCACCACGTAGCACCACAACAATTACTCGGTTAACGCGCCGATGCAGCGGAGCCAGATTTGAGTCCTGCACTAACAACAGTGCCTGGCATCGTTAGACAAAGGAATATTTGCAGGCAAAGCAGCGCGTTCTAAAAATAACACTGCAAACAAACACAGGGGCTTAGATCGCTCTACAATTCGATTGCGTTTCGGGGTGGAAGGGCCTGTTAGCGAAGGCGTGTCATGGGAAGGATCAGCACCTGCTTTGGGTTGCCTCTGGCAACTATTTAGTAGCCTAAACAGCCTCTGTAAACTACCACATCCGATAGAACGCTAGATTTTTTTTCTTTTAGTATCAAGCCTGAGATGTATTTCAGGACTGACCCCTGGTTTATCATGGCCATGTCACCTATCTGTCCAGGTTTGGGCTTTGAAGGTTATTTCTCTTTCATTCTCCACCTCTAAATCTGGGTCCTCCCCCACGCTGGACATTGCTCGGTGGATACAAGGACATTGTTGAAAACTACTTTTATTTTTATTATAAGGCTTTCCACCTTTTATAAGGTTTATAAGGTTTTCCACTGCTTGCCTGATAAGAAATGCAAAAATGGACATCATAGAATCACTGAAGTTGGAAAAGACCTTGAAGTTTGCGACCAGCTGTTAACCCAGCACTGCCAAGTCAACCACTAAGCCATGTTCCTCATCCCTCCAGGGGTGGTGGCTCAACCACCTCCCTGGGCAGCCTGTTCCAGGGTTTGACAACCCTTTCTGTGAAGGAATTTTTCCTCATATCCAACCTAGACTTGGTGCCATTTCATCTTGTCCTAGTCTTTGTCACCAGCCTAGTCTTTGTCACCAGCCCTACCTTTATTGTGTAGGGCAGGCAACACTTCAGAGAGCAAGAATCTCTTGTTTTGACTTTTCCTTCTCTATGCTGCACAAACGGAAGCAAACAGAACATTTAAACGACTGGCAACATAGCTCAGTATGGTGTGATGTTTGAAGTTACAGCTCCAAACCAGGGTAGATGTATCAAATCTAATCAGCTGTACTTGATATGGAATTTAAAAAGCCTTCCACTCAGCAGTTTAAGAGCAAGGGCAACATTGCTCTCGACAGAAAAATTACTGGAAACGGAAAACAATTCATTTTTCATTTTTTTTGGTCAGGCATGTACAGCTTAAAAAAAAAACCCCAAACAAACAAAACAGAGCTACAAGGAGCCAAGACAGCCTTTTGGAAGTTTAGACAACCTGGCCATTAGCACTAACAACAAAGAAACATTGACATTTTAAAAATCATAGAATCATTAAGGTTGGAAAAAAACCTTCAAGATCATCAAATCCAACCATCTACTATTACCATGACCACTAAACCATGTCCTGAAGTGCCCCAGCTGCACCTTTTTGGAAACCTTCCAGGGATGGTGGACATGGAAGGTCACTTGGCCTCGTTAAACTTCATCCCACCGACCTCAGCCCATCTATCCAGCTCTCTCTGCAGGGAACCACGCCTGCCTCCGACCACCACATGACCAGTCCTTCTCTGCTAGTAAACAGCAGGTCTAGCAAGGCACCTCTCCTGGTGGCCTCACTCACAGCTGAGCCAGGAAGTTCACTTCCACACACTCCAGGAACCTCCTGGACTGTTTCCTCTCTCTGCTGCGTTGTATTTCCAGCAGACACCTGGTAAGTTGAAGTCCCCCACAAGAATGAGGGCTGGTGATTTTGATACTTCTGCCAGCTGCCCGTAGAACGCTTCATCAACCTCTTCATCCTGGTTGGGTGGTCTATAACTGACTCCCAACGGGATATCTGCATTACTGGGTTTCCCCCTTATCCTTACCCATAAGCACTCACCCTTGCCATCACAGTTATCAATCTCTATACAACCTAAACACTCCCTAACCACTCCACCACCTCTCCTTCCCCTGCCTATCCCCATTTCTGTTCCGTGCTTCTGCTTCACTCCACTCCTGAGGGGAAACCCATTACTCGCAGGATTTGCCAATACCACAAACACAACATTCACTTTCCATGGAAAGAAATACTAAGTAAGGAACTTACTGCTCTGGTTCCCGAGGATCGACGCGTTGCTCTGACGTTGGAGATGTTCCTTGAGCCTGCTGGAGTTGCCAATGGGAGATTAGTAGAAGGTTGAGCACTGAAAGACATCAAAGTCAACCTGGTATCTCCCAATAGGCATTGCTTGGAACTGGAATTTTTATTGGCACATGTCTCATTTTTCCCATTTCCTGAATCTCTGTCACCAATCTCTGTTTTCTCCTCATTCTTGATTCTTCTCAAGAAGTCCTTCAGCATCAGCTGAGTTGCTGGCTGACTCAACCAGCACAAAAATAGTTCATCCACCTTCATTTTCAGTACAGGTTGGAGAACTTTCCCAGGCGACATTTTCCTACCAGTTTCCCCTTCTCGTTGGGTCAAATTCAGAATAAAAGTTTGACAAGCATCTACTTATTCCACTTGACTTTCAGCGCTTCACAGACTCCAGGGCTCCTGTTAAGAAAATACTACTGTTTAATCTTACAGTTTTAACGAAGGGTTGTTATTTATTCCCCCAAGATACCAACAGGTCTTGAGAAACACATTAAGATGTGACTAAAGCAACATTTTTTTAAATTGAGCCATTAATCAGAGTCAAAAGAAACTATCCTCTGGGTTTAAGAGCATCCTGTGTAAATGATGGAGACTGGAGAGGAAGAATCTGCCTTCAGACTCTCTCAGAGAGCCATCTAACAAATGTTCTCCAGGAACACGTGTTAAAACCCCACATTTAGTATGACAAATAGCCTTGGAAAGGCTTATAATTGAATCTGTTGAGAACTAGCAGTCTAAGCAGTTTATGCAAAGCCTTGGTGATAGTACAATTAAGATTTAAGCAGCAAGCCAAGAGATTTAGGGCTAAAAACTGAAGGCTCCATTTTCATTCTGACGTCCGTGCTTCCGATTTCAAGTCTTGCATTGCCCATCGCAGCACAAGAGGTGTTCCCATCAGCGATGCCCAGCTAGAGTCCCAAAGATCCTGAGGATTTGATTTGCCCACCCATTTGGTGACACAGAGTCGTTTGATATTTTAAGAACTGATCTGTTTGACATTCACTTTTACAGCTGGTTTGTTGGGTTTTTTTTAAAGCCAACGTGAAACTCAACATGACTCAAGAAATTGGGATAGGATGATTTTAGGTTCAGTTCCTCACCTGCAACAAAGAGAATCTCTTCTTTTTTAAGAGAGACAGAGAACCAGAGCTAAATACTGAAAACAGAACCCGAGTTACTATTGTGATCTCCAAAAACCAAACTGACCATGAAAACAATTCGACATTGGAATCACCTGCCCAGGGAGGTGGTGGGTTCCCCTACACTGGGCAGCTGACAGCTGTACAGGGTGCTGGGCCAGCTCATTTAAACTATATACATACAGTTTAGCTTAAAAGGTTGGACTAGATGATCCTTGAGCTCCCTTACAACCTGGTATTCTGTGATTGTATGAAATTCCTCAGTGATCTGGTACAGTTTAGTACAGCCTGTGCTTCCTCCTGTTTTGGTCTGATGTTTTGGGTATTTTTATGCCTTTATTAATATTTGTGCTATATGTAGAAGGCATCAAAAATCTGCAAATACTTCGCTAATAAGCCTTAAAATAAGCAATTGAATTTGGGAACGAGTAACACCAAGCAAATGAATGCACTATTAAAATAAAAGCTCAGTCTTCAGCCCATGGCAGAACTACAAACATTATAATAGAATCAGAGAATCATTAAGGTTGGAAAGGACCTCCAAGATCAAGTCCAACCATCCACCCAACATTATCCTGACCACTAAACCATGTCCTCAAGTGCCCCAGCTACACGGTTTTGGAACCCCTGCAGGGATGGGGACTCCACCCCCTCCCTGGGCAGCCTGTGCCAAGGCCTCTCCACTCTCTCAGCACAGAAATTGTTCCTCAGGGCCAATCTAAACCTCCCCTGGGGCAACTCAAGCCCATTTCCTCTCCTCCTATCACTGGTTACCTGGGAGAAGAGACCAACCCCCACCTCACCACGACCACCCTTCTGGAAGCTGTAGAGAGCAAGAAGGTCTCCTCCTTATAATCTCTTCTCATTTAATTAGCCTCTTAAGCAGAGTTTTGGTTTTTTTTTAAGTAGGTGTTGGAAGTTTCCTACGTTCTCTGCCAAAAAGGAGCCTGTCTGAAGTATTAGGTCTCCTGCCCAGTAGTTTCAGCCGTAAGAACTCACAGTGAATGTCTCTTAAGAAGGCAAAACGATCTAATTTTGTGTCTTGGGACTTTTTTTTTTTCTTAAATTAATTTTTTCTGAGACTTTGGGAGAAAAAAAGTTGTAGTTTCGCCAGCCCTCTCTCGTTGTGCGTTGGAGCCGTTGCCTTCTGGAGCTGGTTTTGTCCACAACAGCGGAAAAAACCTCAGACTTCAAGGAAATCCTTTCTGTCCTGGTCCCAGGCGTCAGGCAAGGAGGGGGTGAGGACCATGTGCTTGGTGTCACCTGGCTGTGGGACGTTGTCTCCTGGCTCACGTGGGGTGAGTGTGGCTGAGCGCCTGCTGTCCCCGGGCCACCACTGTTGTCACACCTCCACTTCGTGGGGTGGGGTGGGCAGAAGGGGAAGCTCAAATCCTGGTCTCGCAGCAGCAGATGTGCCAAAGCTGGGCAGGAAGGAGCCGTCTCCTCTTGCAACGGCTTGCTGGCTACCGGAGTAAAAAGCTGAAGTGGAGTGGTGAACTTGTCCAAGGAAACCCCAGAGGGGGGGATGCCTTTGAGACAAAGATTGGAGCTCCCAAGCCCCTGGCTTTCTAACTCTGCTCCTCGAGGTGGGAGGCCAGGTGAGCCTGGGTCAGGACTCTGAGATAAATACCCAGTGACAACAGTGTTGTTATTATCTGGGCAGCACTGGAGATGGTTCCACCACCAGGGCTCCAATGAACTGGCAAAACACACCAGCTCATATACAATCTCCTCAGATTGCCTGGAAAGGGCAGTCTTATGCTGGTGGGCTCCTGGAGTTCTTTTACATAGTCCAAGTATGTGAAATAAAATCAGGGTTGGGGGTCAGTCGGCCTCACATTGTCAGCTAGTTGAACTTTGGGGTTCCTTTGCCCGGGCGTGCTCATGGAGTTGGCTCATCCATCCTCGGCCCTGGGATGCTTCAAGAAGGTCAGTTGAAATTAGTTTTCAGGGGCTTCTGGTGTCCTCTTCTGCGCTTATCTTGCCATCTGCAGTCCCTGTTCTCAGGGGTGCTCTGACTTAGTGAACCATCTCAAGGCCTGTTTGATCTTTGCCAGGAGAGAAGTTGCCTGTTTGGAAACATCTCGTGATCAGCTCTACCCAA
>WUAM01000242.1:529687-540118 GCA_024336885.1 Actenoides hombroni | reverse complement strand
TTGCCTCAGGAGAGGTTTAGGTTGGCCATGAGAAACAATTTCTGTGCTGAGAGAGTGGTGAGGCCTTGGAACAGGCTTCCCAGGGAGGGGATGGAGTCACCATCCCTGCAGGGGTTCCAAGAAGGTGTAGCTGTGGCACTTCAGAACATGGTTTAGTGGTCATGATAATGTTGGGTAGAGAGACTTGATGACCTTGGAGTTCTTTTCCAACCTTAATGATTTTGTGATCTAAAACTTTGGTTTAACAATTATTCTCTATTCAACAATATTGTGCTGTTTTTTCTATCTTTAGACATGAGGATTTTATTAAAGTGAAAATCTGAGGAAGATTGTACAAGTTGAGAATTCTTTCTGATATTGAGCCTTGCTCTCTCCCTGTACATTAAGCTGTGTACTCCATGTTGAATACAGGGCTTGTCAGCATTTTCTGCAGTATTTTGCTTCCAGGGAGAAGAGAAGAGCTACAGAACAATGTTAAGGCCAAAATAAATGAGCAGAAACTGGTCATGAATGCTTTGGGGTTGGAAATTAGACTAAAGTTTCTATTGATTACATCAGTGAGGTTATGGCGTAATCTTCTCATAACAGTGGTAAGCTCAAAATACACATACACATATGTAACATACACCTTTTTTTTTTTCTTTTTTTTTCCATTTTCTTTTTGTTTGTTTGTTTGTTTGTGGGGTTTTTTGTTTGGTTTTTGTTGTTGGGTTTTTTTTAATTTAGAACCTGCTAAATTCTAAGTTTCTGAAGGAGGTTTCTTAAAGGGTTTGTATGAATAGTCCTCATAAGGGCAAGGCACTGCACCCTCAACTTAGAAGTCTTTTCCAGTCTTATGTTCCTAAAATCTGATGGCCTTTGGAATCCTACAGTGGCTTTCTGTTTGCTGTGTTCAGTTAACATGTGTCCCTAAGTGGGCAAGTAGCTTGGAAATAGGAGAAAGGTTGTATTTCAGATTTTTAATTGCTTCTGAGATTGGCTCTGGTTTGGACCTAAAGCATCTGGGCTCTTATGAAGGCTATTAATAGAGGGGTCACAGGTAGGAACCAGTGTTTAAAAAGAACCAATAGAGAGCAAGCCTTCAAGGCCTGCAGGCCCCTGGGAACTTAGTACACAGATGCCAATACTGAGGGCTTAAACAGCAGCTGGGTGACTTCCCAATCAAGAAGTCAGAGTACTGAAACACCTCTCCTATGAGGATAGGCTAAGGGAGTTGGGGTTGTTCAGCCTGGAGAAGGGAAGGCTCCAGGGAGAGCTTATAGCGGCCTTCCAGAACTGAAGGGGGTTACAGGAAAGCTGGGGAGGGACTGAGTACAAGGGCTTGTAGCAAAAGGACAAGGGGAAATGGTTTTAAACTAGAGCAAGTTAGATTTAGATTGGACATTAAGAAGAAGTTTTTACTATGAAGGTAGTGAAACACTCCAACGGGTTGCACAGGGAGGTGGTGGAGTCCCCATCCCTGGAGACGTTCAAGGTCAGGCTGGATGAGGCTCTGAGCAACCTGCTCTAGTTGAGGGTGTCCCTGCTCAGTGCAGGGGTGTTGGACTAGATGACCTTTGGAAGTCCCTTCTAACCTGGGGCATTCTATGGTTCTATGATTCTATTAAATCCAAATTCTATGATTCTATTAAATCCAACCAGATTTACAACATTTAAAACTATAGTTAGGAAATGAGAGAAACTTCCACCTATTCAGCTCATTTAGTATATCCAGGTTTAAAATCGAGACTTACTTTGTTAATGAGTCCACCATGGCAAAGGGGGTGAATGGTTCTATGCGGACTTGTTGCCCTGTGCTCCCTACCATGCCCCTGTAGTTCTCCACTCATTGACCACAGAAGATCACAAGCTGTGCTGTAGCTTTTCTCCACAACTCTAAGCCTGTCCTTGACAAATTTTTCTTCCATTTAAGCGGACAGATGCTGCAACTATTCTGCTGTTTCCGAGCAAGAAGATAAGCTACAAGGTCTCTAAGTTTGGCTGAGTGAAATCTTCGGGTGTATCTCACTGGGCAGATACTGTGGATGGGGCTGTTACCCTAATTACCATTTTCTTTATGCATATTGTGAGTCATGTTAGTGGTGATGGTCACCGTTTCATTCTGGTGGATTAGTTACCACAGATGGCCACAATCAGCAACTCAGGGAGTACATGTGGACCTCTGTAAATTTTAGACAAAGGAAAAGCTCCAAGAGGGCTGCTCTGTATTTAGAGGCAAAGTCAAATGCTTCTGTCTTTACTTTTCTTCCTCACTCGTGTGTGGTGGAGATTTTTGTGAAAAATTTCACTCTTTTGTGTTTGGGGGCGTGGCGGGGCACCAATACATTTTGATGTTTCCTTTGAAAGAAAACAGGATCTTCTGAATAAAAGGTATACTTTGAAATCTGATGCCAAAATGCAGAAGGAAAGCAAATGGAAAAAGGGATTCCTAGCTAAATTTAAAAGAAAGGTGACTAGAATCATGGAATGATAGAGGTTGGAAGGGAGCTCTGGAGATCATCGAGTCCAATACCCCTGCCAGAGCAGGATCACCCAGGGCAGCCCACACAGGATTGTGTGAAGGTGGGTTTTGAAGGTCTCCAGAGAAGCAGACTCCACCACCTCTCTGGGCAGCCTCTTCCAGGCTCCATCACCCTCACAGTGAAGAATTTTTTACTCATGTTGAGGTGGAACTTCCTAGGTTCCAGTTTGTGACCATTGCCTCTTGTCCTGTCCCAGGGCACCACTGGAAAGAGCCTGGCCCCTTCTCCTTGACACCCACCCTGCAGAGATTTGGAAACATTAATGAGATCTCTTCTCAGGCTTCTCTTCTCCAGGCTAAACAGCCGCAGGGCTCTCAGCCTTTCCTCCCCAGAGAGATGTTCCAGTCCCTTCAGCATCCTCGCAGCCTCCCTTGGACTCTCTCCAGTATTTCCCTGTCCCTCTTGATCTGGGGAGCCCAGAACTGGACCTAATCCTCCATCTGTGGTCTCCCTAGTGCAGAGTAGAGGGAGAGGAGAACCTCAGTCTTCTGGACACACGCTTCTTCATCACTATGTAACGATCATTTCAGTGCCAGTGTAAACAGCATTATGCCAAAGATTGCAAAGAACCTTGTTAACTGGGGATGAGGCACCATGATGAAAGGAGGAAATAACCAGCAAGTGGATGGAGTGGAAACATGTTGTAGGAGCCAACTACAAGGAAATTGTGGAAGTCCATGAAAAAGCAACTGCTCATAATGCCAGCATTCATGAGATTTTTGTTTAAAAATGTTCAGAGCTGTTTGAAGCAGGTTGAATTCCTTGGGAAATTGCTGAGGTCAAATCTAGCAGAGCATATGGGTCAACAAGTGCCTGCAGAGAACTGCCTGCTCAGGTGAGTGCCCTCAAGTCCTCTCACCACTATGCAACAACACTTTTATAAGGGCATGTGGTGATAGGATAAGGGGCAATGGTTTTAGACTAGAGCAGGGTAGGTTTAGATTGGACATTAGGAAGTTCTTCACTCTGAGGTTGGTGAGACACCAGAACAGGTTGACCAGAGAGGTTGTGGATGCCTCATCCCTGGCAGTGTTTAAGGCCAGGTTGGATGAGGATCTGAGCAACCTGCTCTAGTGGGAGGTGTCCCTGCCCATGGCAGGGGGGTTGGAACAAAATTATCTTTAAGGTCCCTTCCAACTCAAACTATTATGTGATTCTTTATATGATTCTATGATGCTATGATTTTATGTACATTCCAGACAGGTGGGTCATTAAGCTTGCATTTTCTGACATTGCCTCCTACATCTCTCCATTTCTGCATTACAAATGTTTTTGGCCACAATTTCTGACACTTTAGAAGCACAGGAGACCCAGGAAGGGTCCTTCTCTCAAGGACTGGTTTGGCTACTTCAGGCATTTTGACTCTAGATTGTTTAAGGAGGGAATGTGTCCCCTCCTATGCAGAATTGTTCGTCTCTGTGTGTGATGTGTAGGGAATCTGGTTCTCAGATTGTTGCAGACCATGTGTCACACTGTCATAATTGATTTAACCTCACTAAGCATAACTGAGAACACCTGTTTTCTCTGAGTGATATTTTTTCTTCACATATGTCACAGATACTCTCATTATTTACAGTGTATTTTTAGACCTCACATTTAATCATGGCATAAAAGTGGAAAAGTCTCTTTTCCACAAGAAAAAAAAATTAATAATATTTTTCATTATCTTCTTTTTTTATAAAAAAAATAATTGTATCATGTTTTTGACAGCTAAATAAATGGATTTTATTAAACAGGATTATGGGCTGAGATTATTTAGTATTCCTTTTTTATTATCTGGTGTAGCCTCTGCTGGGAGCTGTGAGTTTCTTTTCTTCATTTCCAGCATTGATTCTTGCATTAGACGGTTACATTGAATAATTAATATACTCCCTGTGATTGATGATTTGCATGGCCTGAATATTAGGTTATCAATCATGACCCACTTGTTCTAATGTAATCATATTGAAAACGTGTCAAGAGCTGTTTACCCAACAATGACAACAGGAGCTGTGATATTGAAGGTGCCTGATGCACTACAGCAGGAAATATCCTGGTTGAACATTCATAATGCAGAGATTATGAGTTCCTCAAATTGATGTAACAAAAGCCCGGAGCCCTTGGCGAGAGTTATCAGCTCCAATAAGAAAAGCCCTTTTTTCAGCCAGAAAATCATACTGATTTCTTCGCCTTTTATCAGCTGCTTAGTGACTTTTTGAGCCTACAGTGTAAAGTAATTATGTTCTGTGCTGCATGGCATAAAGAAACCGAAAAAAAAAACCAGAAAAGGAAAATGTTTTGAATTTTTTGTTGTTTTTTTTTTTTTCTGAGAAAAAGGAACTGCACTGCATCTGTCTGTTGTTACTGGAAGGAGAGAGCATCATTAAGGTTTCACTGTAGTTCACTTTCACTGGATCACTGCAAACATTGAAAAATTGGATTCTGCTTCTGTGGGAATCATTAAGGCAGAGCACAACGTTTTCACACTCAGAGTATAAAGCACATTTCACTTGCAGTGTGTTTCTTAGCTCCTAGATGTTTCTGCAGGCCATACTGGTTCCATTTCAACACCCAGTTACTCTTTCCCGTTGCCAACTACAAGAACTCTCAGATTTAGTTGTGCATATTCATTTTACTCTTTCTCTTCTTTTTCCTGTGACAGCTCAGATTAACATGGGCATTTTATTGAGGTTCAACTACATAGACTCATACGGATGGAAATACTCCCTGTGACCACAGGAGAATAGATCACTCAAGCCAAAGCTGCTTGAAGAGCAGGCTTGATGAGGCTCTGAGCAACCTGCTCTAGCTGAGGATGTCCCTGCTCCTTGTAGGGGGGTTGGACTAGGTGACCTTTGGAGGTCCCTTCCATGCTGGGGCAACCTATGATTCCATGATTCTATGATTCTGTGATTCTACGATTCTATGATTCTGTGAGTCTATGAGTCATTGATTCCATGATTCTATGATTCTGTGATTCTATGAATCATTGATTCTATGATTCTATGCTTGAGGTGAAGCCTAAAGCTCTGGACTTTAGAGCTTCAGTCAGCAAACCCGCTTCCTTCAGCCTCTAGTTGGCTTCCACTCTAAACTGTAGAGCACACAGGTTTTCCAGACTCCTTTGTTCACAAAAGGTCATGCAGTGATGCTTTTCCTGGCATTTGGCAGCATTTCACTCCACATATCACCTTTTGGCTTAGGTGGAGTCCTCAAAAGCATAGCTCCTGACAGCTCCCTGTTCCTCTCCACATTAAGCAATTTAACTTAATTGGTGGATGAAGACTGAAATCAGATTATTCATCAAGATTAAGACTACCACAGTTGTGTTCAAACACGAGGACCCTATTAGTCCTGGCTAGCCTTCAAGGCATATATCATGGAGTCCATGCTGGTGTGGTCTCTAAGTAGCTAGAATAGTTGGCAGTCAAAAGAAGGAAGACAATTGAACAATTTAGAAGCTGATGAAAAAAACAGCCTTGCAGTTTGACTCCCCTTTTTCTTCCTTTAGCTAGTGTTTTACTCCAAGAGAGGAAAAGTGGATAAGAACTATGTAGTCTAAGTGATACAACCCAGCAAGAGGGGTAATCTCCTGGGATATCACCATGGTTGAAGGCCAAGTGTTTCAATTCCTTAATATATGACAATATTAGCCTTGTTGTGTCTCACAGTGATTAAACCAGAGCACAAGTATGCTCATTGTTATAGGAAAAAAGGATTCCTAAAATAATTTGTAATAATAAAACCACAGAAATCTGGAGATGGATGTAGCGTAGATGGAAAAAAAGTGTAGATGGAAAAGACCTAGTCATCTAATTCCTCTGCCAGTGCAGGATTTCAGTCTGCATTTTTAGTATATCCTTAGTGTGAAGGGGTTACTTAGAAAACTATGCCCCAACCTGTTGGATTTGAACATAATCACAGTGATTCACGGTTTTTGCAATTTCTTGGCTTGAATCTCTATACTTAATTCAAAGTGCCTCAACCATTGGTGCCTCCAGAACTGCGGGAAATTAAGCAAATTAATTCTATTGTAAGAAAAGCTAAGACGTTTCTTAGCTTCAGCAAACTATGTCATCTTCTATTCTTTTTATCATGCTAAATAGTTCCAGAGTTGCCAGCTCAAGTCAATGGGAAAAAAAAAAGTGTTAGATTTCTGCTAATTCCTTGTAGAAATTATCTTCAAACTGAGAAAATGCATAAAGAGAGTATGTTCTGTGAGGGTGATGGAGCCTGGAAGAGACTGCCCAGAGAGGTGGTGGAGTCTCCTTCTCTAGAGAGTTTCCAACCCCCCCCGGCTCTGTTCCTGTGTGGGCTGCCCTGGATGATCCTGCTCTGGCAGGGGGATTGGACTCAATGATCTCTGGAGGTCCCTTCCAACACCTACCATTCTATGATTCTATGATACTGAATTTTCTTTATTTCCCTGATATTTTTCAAAGTCTTTAGTGCCCATTAGTAATCTTTCCTCCACAGCTAAAAGAGTTTGCAACTTTATATTATTTTTAAAGGATAAGAAGGGACTGTCCACTGGTGAAGCTGCACCTTGAGCACTGGGGTCAGTTGTGGGCGCCGCAGGAGAAGAAAGAGCTGGAGGGGCTGGAGCGGGTGCAGAGAAGGGCAAGGAAGCTGGGGAGGGGTCTGGAGAACATGGCTGCTGAGGTATGGCTGAGGGGAGATCTTCTTGCTCTCTACAGCTCCCTGACAGGAAATTGCAATGAGGTGGGGGTTGGTCCCTTCTCCCAGGTAGCCAGTCATAGGACAAGAGGAAATGGAATTCAGTTGTGCCAGGGGAGGTTTAGATTGGCCATAAGGAACAATTTCTGTGCTGAGTGGAGAGGCCTTGGAACAGGCTGCCTAGGGAGGGGGTGGAGTCACCATCCCTGGAAGGCTTCCAAAAACATGTAGCTGTGGCACTTTGGGACATGGTTTAGTGGTCCTGATAATACTGAGTAGACAGCTGGACTTGATGATCTTGAAGGTCTTTCCCAACCTTAATGATTCTGTGATTCGAAAGGCACCTCTAGAAAGACCCCATATCTGAGACTGACAACGGAGGAGCTGGTACAGGTGACACTTATTTCTCTATCTCCCTGGTGACTGATCTTTCAAACATTCACGTATTTGTCGCGCCAGAGTGTCTTCTCTTGATTGCATCATGGTAGGTTTTTGCCTGCCACATGTTAAGTGTGAAGTATGAAAAGCCCTGTACATAAAAAACTAACCACCTTGTAAAGCGCTGCCTGCTTTACAAAGCTTTCCTGCAGGAAAAGCTTCTCTGGTTGCTAAATTGCCATTTTTACATTTTTTTAATTAACATTTTTTTGGTTATTGCCCCAAGACTAAATGGCCACTAGTTTTCAGTTGTTTATTTTCCCAGCCAGTAGTAGAATTTTCCTTGGAAAGAAGCAGCATTTTATGGAAACCGTCAGTAAACTGTTTTTCTACAGAAAATATTTGAGTAGCCCTCCTCTGTGTACATAGCTATAAAAATATTAGGGCAATATGTGCTTAGTGGGCGGCCCAATTGTTTCAGCACACAGCGCCCATCTCTGCAATTCGCTGCCAAAAGCAAATTACTCTAGCAAGATATTGAACATAATAGGGCATAGCAGGTGTTGGGCAGCATCTTCAAACAAGCAAACGTCAGGCAATGACTAATTTACCGGAAGGAGCAGTTTCACCAAAGTGTTCCTTCTTCTGACCCACAGCTCCTGAATTCCACAGGAATATAAATGTGCCATCGTCCAGTACAGAGCTCACGTGTGCAGGATACACATTGTCCTAAGCAACCAGAGACATCTCTGATACCATGGTTGGAGGAGATCGAAATAGGCATGGACATCAGAGGCGAGATGCGAAGCACGTCTCCCCGAACATTCCTTAATGTACCGCAATTATAAATAAGCACAAACAAAGTCCATTCCCTGCTGACTCTGAATGGAAAAGAGCTGGAGAGAAGAAGAAAAAAAAAATAAAAAATGTCTGTATATGTTTTCTTTATAATTTTGGAATGCATTCAGGCTTCACACCAGGAAGCAGAGAGAGAGAAGCAGAGAATGCTGCTCTCATACGCATCTCACGCTTGGGAAGAGCGTGAATTTTCTCATCAGCGTTGTTCACGATGGTCCGAGCAGGGTATTTTTAGGTCTATTTATCAACAGTGAAGGATTATTTTGCATGTGGAGAGGTGAGGGGTAGTTTAATAGGTCAAGAGGCCGGTTGACCCATCGTGTGCCATGAAGGTGGCACCGCAGACCTTGGCCAGGATTTTCCTCCTGCCGCTTCACCCACGGCCGCGTTTCCCAGAGCCGGCAGCAGCATCCTCCCCACGCCCGCCAGGAGACGGATCACGCATGAGGTTCCCGCAGCACGTGACAGCTGCTTTACGTTTAATGTCACTGACACCAGCCTAAGGTGACAGAGTTGTCTTATTCTTGGCATCCTCACAAACCCTGTTGCTGACCGCGGATACTTCTCACAGCTCCCGTAAACACCGTAATCACTGCAGAGGGGGGGACAGGACATTTCTGTGTTGTTTTGTTAACTGCTCCCGCAAACAGCAGGAAATAAAGCTGGGGGTTGTGTGACACTTGGCAATTTCTTTGCCAGAGATTATTTTTTAATTTTTTTTTTCTTTTTTTTTTTTAATATTCTCTTTCCCCCTTCCCACTCCCTTCCCCTGCCAGATTCTCCGTGGCAATATGAGGATGAATGTATCTGTCAGCTTCAAAATGTGAATTTTTATTTTTTTTTAATTTTTTTTTCTTTTTCTTTTTTTTTTTGGTCTTTTTGGAGAGCTGTCCCAAATCATACCTGGGATCTGCGAATACTAATAACTAACTAACTAACTAACTAAAAAATAAAAAGAAGAAAGCAGAGGCCCCTGTAGCGTAAGATCTCTGGTCTTGCCTGTAACGTGAACACCCGCTGAAGCTAGGGAAGAGGAGGCTCATTAGGTGCCTCCAACTCCTACTGCCTTTGCTATTTTTGGGCCAGCTGTCATGAGCGCGGGGTGATCCGCCCGGCCTTGACGTTCGGTGTAACATCTCAATGCCAACCCGTCGTACCTTTCCCCGCTCTCGCACCCTGCAATGGTGAGCGAGAAGTAGCCAGGGCTGCCGTGATTGCCGCCTGGTCAAACGGCCAATTAAGCAAGCACAGCCTGGATGTGCCCAGGCGTGGGCTCGGGTGGGCAGAAGGGGAGCGGGGTGTGTGGAGCCATCACCTCGGTGCCCCCCTGCAGACCCTCCTCTCTGCCTCTGCTGCATCCCCGGGAACTGCCAGGAAGAGCATCTGAGTTGCCTGTAGCTTTAACGGTAACGGCACAGGGGAGCAGAGGTCTCCCAGGATTAATTAATGGGCATCCCGAGAACACATTCTCATTATAGCTCTAGCACGAGGGTTTTTCCTCATTTTGCAGAACATCAAACGTATTAGAGAGCGTGCGGGGCGGAGGGTGGTGGGGAGGAGAGGGGAAAGCAGAGGCTGCGGTCAGAGGGAAGCAATAGGGACCAGGAGACTGAATCTGACCCTGTCAGAGGCTGTCACAGGACTTACTATTGCATTTATTTAAACTGGATTTTCCCCGGTATCACGCAGCTGACTTTGAGGGAATGAGCCTTGCTTTCGAGGGGTGCGCGGGTGCCTCGGGGAGCGAAATGCCACTTGATAATAAAGAGCTCGTGCTGACATCCTCCACCACGATTTTTATTTGTTTGTAGCAGCTCATTCTTTGTTCGAGCGCAGAACCGGCGAGGCACGTGTGTTTTGTTTCTCTCATGTGATTTTCCCCGCCAGTCAGCATGGCTTATGCTCAATTAATTCCATCAATATACGGTGTGTGTCGTCCCCCAGCTCCACTCCCCCCCCCGCACCCCCCCCCCCCCCCCCCCCCCCCCCCCCTACCCAGTCTCCCCCCACCCACCTG
>WUAM01000242.1:503641-515221 GCA_024336885.1 Actenoides hombroni | reverse complement strand
GCTGGAGGGGCTGGAGCGGGTGCAGAGAAGGGCAAGGAAGCTGGGGAGGGGTCTGGAGAACATGGCTGCTGAGGAGCTGCTGAGGGAGCTGGGCTTGGGTAGTCTGGAGAAGAGGAGGCTGAGGGGGAGACCTTCTTGCTCTCTATAGCTCCCTGAAAGGAGGTTCTAAGGTGGTGGGGGTTGGTTTCTTCTCCCAAGTCACAACTGACAGGACAAGAGGAAATGGCACCAAGTTGCACCAGGGAAGGTTTAGGTTGGATATTAGGAAAAATTCTTTTATTGAGAGTGATGAGGCCTTGGAACAGGCTTCCCAGGGAAGGGGTGGAGTCACCATCCTTGCAGGGGATCCAAAAACATGTAGCTGTGGCACTTGAGGACATGGTTTAGTGGTCCCAATAATATTTAGTAGACGGTTGGACTGGATGATCTTAGAGGTCTTTTTCCAACCATAAAGATTCTGTGATTTGATGACTCCAGGTGCCAGCAGCATCCCAGTGGCACCGGCAGCTTCCCAGCGGCACCAGCAGCATCCAGCACACCAGGAAAGTGCAGCTGTGGCGGGGAGCAGATGATTTACACCACCCCTTTTTGTGCCGTGACGTTGCTAGATAGCATCTCTCAGATCTGCTTGGAGGGTTTTGCCTCTTCAATGACACGATTGTGTTAAAGCCAGTGCTTCTGTCTGGAAAGAGCAGAAAAACTGGAGCTGAAATCTGTGATAGTGTCGTTGTTCCCAGAGGTACCGTAACAGGCTTCCCTTTACAGTGCCGTATCTCACTTGGAAAGCACCGTCCCTGGGAGTGATATAAACTCTTTGTTAATACGGATAATAGATTTCAGGACCACTTAAACTTCTTAAGACAATAAGGCCGGGTCAGCTGAGAGTATTACCTACATCATTTCAAACACATTCATAAAAGATTTTTTTCTTTCTCTTTTTGGATGTCTTGCCAACATTTACATTAAGCTTTTGACCGCTTTAAGCCACTTCTGAGATCCATTATTTTTTTCAAGCAGAATGAGTCTGTAGAAAGCTGCAACCTGAACTCCTAGACTAGGATGACCTCCTCAGACCGGTGGCTCAGGCAGTTTGTTAATGTTGGGCACAATGCATTACATTAATAACTGTAATCGGGGAAAAAATAATGGTATTGTCAATCCAGGGCTATTTTTTTTTTTTATGGACTGCTTCGCGTGCAATAAAGGAGGACAGAGAGTTTCTTTTGCTTCATTTCTGCAGTGCCTTAGGTACCTTGATGTCCATCCTGGGCTCCTTTCTTCACAGCTCGGTGTGGGATTATTCGGAACGACTGTTTCTTCAGGTACCGATAAGCGATGCTCGTGGTGGGAGCGGGTGAAGGTTTGCTCTGAGGCACAGGCTGACTCCTAGCTTGGCGCGGGGCTTCCTCAGCTCCTTGCAAGCCTGACAGGTCCCAGATGGGTAAGGCAGGTCACTGATTTGTGCGACGTGGCCCAGGGGTGACCCTGTGCTGACTGGTCCCCTGGCCTCACACACTGGGCTGTCACTGAGCTCCCCCTCCAGCCTCGCTCTCAGAGGGGCTGCTGATTTAGCTTTCTGTCCTCTGCCTGGACACCAGCTTCTCTGGCACTGACAGCAGCACAATATCTTTGAGGCTGCTAACTCCTGCTCTGTCAAACAGGCTTTAAATTAGTCCAGACACTCCAAAATTAATAGGAGGCAGTAGGCAAGCAACACCGAGTCCCTTAGAAGCCCTGCTAAAATCTCTGCTCTTTCAGTAAAGCATTTTAACTGTGCCTGGCATTTTCTGCTAACTCCCCTTTCCCTTACGTAAAACAGAGATGCTGAATGGCAGATGTTCAGGTAGCACAAGTAATATGCCTATAATTTTACAGAAATTGAGGAATTTTTTGGCTGTTTCTTCATGAACTGATTGTAGTTAGTTGTTGAAGGAATACAGAACTCCAGCTCCTTTGGATCTAAAATAAGACACCTGATATGATACATAACCCAAATTTCTTGCCTGTTTTGGTTACTTAAAGCATAGGAAAATAGTCTGAGGCAAGGATCTAGACAGCTTCTATACTCCTCATCCACCCCAGGATGATTCTGGGGGTTAGACTTGATGATTTCCAGAGGTCCTTTCCAACCCCTACCATTCTATAATTCTGTGATTTCCTTCTGTCCTAAAAATGATGTCTGCAATTCAAGGCTTGAGGAATGAATCCTTCTGTTTATCTAGCGGGTGTCCACACAGATGGATCAGCCTAATGTTTAAACAGAGAAAATGAGGCGGCATGAATGCCACCCAACTAACTAAAGGATGTCATGATTAAGACACAAACTTCATTTGTGTAAATGTCACATCTTCTCAGTGAAAGAAGAACTTAATATCTCAGACCGACAGCTCAGTAGCGCTGTCATAGCTGGCTCTACACATCGCATATCACAAATTCAGTGGCAGTCAATGACAAGTCATTCTGCCAAATGGCCTGATTCTGCTTGACATGTAATGCCCTTTACCCCACTTCAGCGGTGTCGAGAAGCCACTCGATGTAAATAATACTTAACCAGACCTTAGGGCATCCAAGCATTGCCTGAACAGCTCAACGCTGATCTTGGATAAGAGCGAATCAAGCCCAGAGAATTTTCCCCTTGGATCCAAAGGATGCGGGATGGATCACAGTGATTATTACAGAGGGGTTTGATCAGCCAAATAATAGCAGCATTTATTATCCATTGCGTGATATTTGGTTAGGACTAACAGCAAGTTTCTGTGAATTCACATTTTAGGTTGTTGTTTTGTCTTTTGAATGCACGTGGCTTTTGAAAAATCCATATACGTTTGAGGAAGAATCTATTCTGTCACCCCACTGGTCTCAATAATGATTTAATTTTTCCTCACTCAATGCAGCAACATCAGCGTGTTTCTGCCTGTGTTTAAAGAACACGGGTTCCCAGGTTGCTCATGAGCAGGTGGAGCACAACACACCTGACCTGCCCTTTTTTGACATTTTTTTGTTGTTGTTGACTACATCCATGATTGCATACAAGAGCTACGTTGTAAGGATAAATGACTGTGGGATTGTACCCTCAGTAGGAAGAGCAGGAATGATATTCTTAAGTGTTTGGAAGGAAGGCAGCCAAGGTCCAAATGAAAGCGTCTTTTATTTTTCAACTTCATCGATCAAAAGCTTCTGTGCGTAACGTGCTCAACTGACATCTGACATATCTGAAATGCTGAGATAAAATAGCACTAGCAAAAAAGCCCGACCAATAACAGCCAAGGTTTTACTGCTAGTAAAGCAGGTCCTCTGCTGAGGAGAAACGTTAAAACAGCGTGAATTACACCCAAGCAACTGACAACTTTACTTAACTATTCCATACATTAGAGGATAAATCTCCATTCTAGGAAGTTTCAATGCCATTTTAGTTATCCATTTAATCCACCTATTCATTTAGCAGGAATGGTAATTACGGGAAAATTGCTGCCAAACTATGATGTGCAATTAAAATTCAGGCTATTTTGTGTGATGCAAAATCTCCCTTTTTCACTATCATCTTACAAATCCTCTGATAGAAAGTTTGTGCCTTTTTGAAACAGAGCTTGTAATAATAAGCCATCTGGCTTACTTAAACATGAAAGATTAAAATGATATACAGTATGAAGGCTTCCTATTCAATTGCTAATGTCCAAGAACTCAACTCCAGTGGTGAAAGCTGTCATTTGGGGGGAAGAGGTAATTAAAAGATTTCCTTGTAGAGATGGGTCCTAGAGCAGGGGACTGGCACATCCAACAAGCAAAACTAATTTTCCAAAAGAAAGCAATGCTGGCCAAATGCCTTGCAAGATAATCTTCTGTATCCTTTGGTTCACTCACAACTGCTTGAGTGGGACTGAAAGGTGGGTTGGTGACTGGTGGGACAAAAGCAAGCAAACCTTGCTTTATTTACCATACTAAGCCATCAGTTCTTTGTGTCATGGGCTTGACCGAGTGGGGACAACAATGAGGGAAAGTGCATTGTGATTAAACAGCGGCTCGCTCTTTTTAAAGAGACGTGGAAAAAGGTTGCAAATGCTTTAGGAAAAAAAACCCTGCAATGCAGAAATGGAAAATCTGGCTTCTGAGAAGTGATGGAGAGAAAGGCACTCTTCCGAGACGGGCTTTTGAAACAAATGCATTTAGTCGCCCTTACTCCTTAATAATTGGCAAGAGGCTAATTGGGGGCACGGTACTTAGGCTTGCGCAGCGTACAGACCGTCTGAAAAAACGGGGTTATTGTTATCTGGCTGCAGAGGGGAAACAAGGGACACCTCAGCTGTGACAGCGGCACGTCCGGTTGGTTTCAGCCTCCCTCTGACTGACGCGTTTCCAAAAGCAACTGAAAACCCTGTTAATCAGATGAAGCTCCCACCCGAGGTTCTGAACCCTAAGTGGAAGCAGAGCTGAGTACGAATCGTTACCAGACAGTGCTCCATATGGTCCAGAGTACTCATAGGGAGTGTCATACCTTTGACTTACAAAGCAAAGCCTAAATGTTATTACATTTAGACCATAACCCTCCCGGATGAAGAGATCATGTCTCATTCCTTATGGGAAGAAGAATTTAATACAGAATGTAAAACTCTCTAAATAATTTTCGTCTCCGTGCATTGTTTATAGCAGGGATCTACTTCTCAATTGAGTTTTACAGAGCTACTTTGCAAGTCTGGAGAAACATAAACTTCCCGGTTTTTATCCTATAGCTACTGTTGTTCCTACAGAAGCCTGCTTGATTGCAACTGAACTAGATTATCTCTGTCTTTATCAGACTTTTTTTTGGAAGGAAAAGGTTTTAAAGTGCTGCGTGCAGGTACGGTACTCCATAAATAAAGAAACAGTGCTAAAATGAGAACCCTCCCATTAAAGACACTACCGTCATCTGCTCCTTTTCAGAAGGGCCGTTTTAATGAAGATCCTATTGCTAGTAATTCTACTTTCAGGCTCCATTTAGGCTGAGAGGAGGAAATAATGAATCATGACATAATGGAAGTCCCTGTAAAGCACTCAGCTTACCACACAGGAAACCAGACTTGCATGTGAGTTTGTTTTTGTTTTTAAGACTAGTTCTAACAATAGCAGCCAATGGGAGCCTATTAACTTCATTGTGTCTTAACTTTCTCTTCAGTCCTTGGCTATCTTCCAGCTTAATTCCTCTGAGTCAGCAACACATTCAAACCAGGTTAAATGAACTCTCGGATAAGAACCTCGACTAAAGGAGTAATTGATCTTTCCACCCCAGCTCATCACCCCTTCCAAAAAAACCAACCAACCAAGAAAAAATAAATAAAATAACCCAAACAAAGGCACTGCAAAGGCAACAGATTCATATTCAGAGGTGGAAGGGATGGGTGAGAGCAGGGTGTGGGGATGGGTGAGTTGGGGAAGCAACTGTGTTAGTGTTGTTAAGCACCCACCGAGAAAAGCAATGAATACTTTGGCAAAAGCGAGAATAAGATTTTCCAGGGGATGACTGTTCCCCTTGTAAAATACCTGCTAAAACCCCAAAGAATTACTGTCTGGAGTGTATCTATCTCCTATAGCTCTTGTTTGTGGAGGAAATGAGAGGAGCCATTTCTCCTCTGACACTGACACTCCCAGTAGCCCTTACCTTGTGAGTAAGAACTCACGGGGAAGGAGATGATAAAGTCTAATGACTCCAACTCTGACGTCATTACAGAGCCTTGCATTTAATTGGAGAGAATTCCAGTGTACCCAACACAGGTGAGTAAGAGTGCAAATAATTTTTTTTTTTCCTGTTTTTGGTACCAAAACATATGACTGGCCTAGCACGGCCAGAGGCTCCAGAAAGGAGTCATCAGCAACACATCTCAGCATCCCGAACATGAACCAGTGCAGAAGCATTGTAGGTCTTTCAGCAATGGCACTTGCAATTGAGGTTCACTCAGAGAGATCTGACACTACAGAGATGTTCCCGTGGCAGCTGATTTGACTGATCACTGACACATGCCATAATGAATCTGTCGGGTTAGCTGAGGGACACAGAATGATCAAGACAGCAAAGAGAGGGTGGAAGGAAGCCTTTCTGAGGTGAAAAAAATGGTGGAGCTGAGAACCTGTTCTACTTTTAGAGAGATCTGAGAAGAAAAAGGCCTATGAAGTAGAGTAGTAGAGCTGCTGCTGCTGCTTAATCTACAGGTAAGGGAAAACAATGGAGAATAGCTCTTAATTTCGGAGTGGCTCAACAAGTAGGTAGGATACTTTGAAAGAAGAACTACCTTAAGATGGATAAAATTCATTATATGGCTGAAATGAAGAGGAATTTGTCTTGATTTGATGACAGAGCTTGAAAATAAGCGGAAAAGCAACACCTGAGGGGTACTCATTGACTAATTCGCTCTCCAAAGCAAACTAAATGCACTGCTATGCTGCCCACTCTTTCCTTTCCTCCTTCAGCAGTGTTCATTTTAATAATTTCTTGGATTTATATTTTTATTTTAGTCTGTTCTGGATTGTTTGCATGCTGCCATAACACTTTTGTGCCCACAAGGAAAACACACAATAAACTACTGGTTTTCTTCAAACCCCTCCCACCACAATCCTTCAAAGCACTGGGCAGTGATCAAGCTGTCTTATTAGTGATGACGGTGACCCTTATGCTACCAAAGGAATAGCTTTGTCTCCTCCTTGTGCCTCCTTGGACTCCTCAGTTTTTCCTCTTTAATTGCTCCATCTGACAGCAGCACTGGCTGTCCGTAATTCTAGGAGCTATTGCAATTCAAAGATAATGAAAAGCTACTAGTAGTTAATTCAGTAGACTGTTGCTGCTCAAGGTAAAGGGGTAGGTCCAAACCATGTTACCTACCGGTTACAACCAAGCAACCCCAACAAAGTCCACATCTGCTCCGAATCAGCATTAAACCCCTAGAAGACTTTCTGAAATGCTGCAGGCACAAATAAGGACAGTATGCTGATGATGCATGTTGCTCTCATTCGAAGCAGACACTGACTCCGGTTATCACAGAAACAGAAAGATGTGGTTGAAGAGAAGCTGGTTCAAATGCAGATCAGAGAAAATGGTTATGCCCTCCAGCAACGAGGGGAGCCTTTCAAAGCCGGTTCCTGGGAGAGCCCTGCAGCTGGTAGGATCCTCCTAGAAGGTGTGTTGGAGTCCAAAGCCATGCAGTTGCTTGACTTTGGTAATATCACGTTAGTAAAAGAAATATGGTCTTGACTTTGTTTGGTAATGTAACATTAGTGAAAGAAATGCGGACATCTGTCACCTCGAGCAAAATACATAAACTCCTGTCCTGGAAGAAAAAGACCCGAGTGCAACTGCACACATCTTCTGAGACTAGATTACAGCAAAGCTTCACCCTCTAGTCTGGCAGTTGAAGACATTAAGAAGTCGTAGCTGGCTAAAAGCACAGCAACCCACTACGTTGCATTTGTAGATGGCCTGAACTTCCAAGTATGCAGAGAACTAGACCCTCAGCACAACTTTTCCAGTCCTTTGGGGTTTGCAAACCACTGATGCAAGTACAAGGCACTGCTGCATTAGTAGGTCATGAAACAGTACTAGGGCTTGTGCTGGTAGGACTCCCATTTGCCTCTCCCCCATAACAGCATGTCTAAGATTTTATAATGTGCTCAGGAAAAAAAGCTCAGTGGTATTGGGAGATGAGTCCATCCTCTGCTCTGCCAGATTTCCACTGCTCTGGGTATCTAACAGGAAATCTTCATTTTCCCACCCCCTGGGTTTAGAGCTGAGCTTCAGCCAGTGCTCTTGGCTCTATCAAGGCTCACGGCATCAGACTTCTCCTAGCTTAAAAAAGTCATTGCAGTGACTGGCAACAGCAAAAGAGTCGAAATATCACAGCTTCATATTAAATGTCTTTTAGGCAAAGTCATTCTCCTTCTGCAGCCATGCTATTTACATGGAGCCTTTTAGTTCATAGATTCATTAAGGTTGGAAAAGACCTCTGAGATCATCAAGTCCATCTGTCTATCGAACATTACCATGACCACTACACCATGTCCTCAAGTACCACGGCTACATGTTTTTGGAACTCCCCCAAAGGATGGTGACTCCACCCCCTCCCTGGGCAGCCTGTTCCAGTGTCTCATGACTCCTCCAGTAGAGAAGTTCTCTATAAATATATGTATATATATATACACACATGACTTTTTCTCCTTAGCTGCATCATTCTTTCTTCCTAACTTCTCTTATCACCACAATGACCTCTGTCACTTCATGAAGCGTTTTTTTCCAAGGCAGGGCTGTGCTGAGCCCAGAGGGTCCCCTTAGAATGTGGTCATTTCAGTGGTGCGAGAAGTTCAAACCCTAAAGTTGCTTTTTTGCCCTCTTGGTGACTACGCCACATGCGTGACATGATGCCACTTCATCTAGAAAAGTGCAACCCGCTGTCCTTGTCTTTTATGGCATCACTTGCTTCTGCTTTGTATTTATTTTGTTATTAATGCTGGCTGCTTTCCAATAGCTTCTGGCCACAGTGACTGCTGCAATCTTTTGTCAGCTAAATCAGACGCAATCTGCAGACAGAAACATATTATCGTGTACATCATTTTCAAATCAAGCAGTGCACATTCAGCGCACTGTTGTTCTGCGTGAAGGTGGACTGAATTAAGTCGAGAACGCTGTTGAGCCCTTCTAAAAGAATAGCTGTAAAAAGTCATATTAAGGTGATAGATCAGCTGAGTTTCAAATGGAATACATAGAGGAAAATAAGGCTTTAAAGTGATAATCTCTGAAGGAAGTCAAGTAATTAAACATGATTCTCCATTCCTCTCCCTGAAGAGGAATTAAGGGGAAATGTAAGATTAGTAGGTTAAAATAACAGACAAGTGCCTGTCTTTTTCAGTACTAAAAAGTAGACTATGTAAAGCAACAGAAGTATTCTAGCCCATGAGAAACCTTCAGTGATTTGGAGGTTGATGCTATTTTTATTGAAGTCAATGAGTATTTTTCCTTTGATTTTCATGGGAATAGCATGGTACCTCCATTGCTTCAACAACCTTTTCTCCAGCACCTATGAATTCGATGTCCTTGTCCTTACATCCTTTCAGAAAACTGCTGCAGGGATGATCATTTTCCTAGTTTGTGGCTTTGATTTCCTTCCCTCCCTGGACTCTCACCTCCCTTTTGCCTCGAACTTAAGCTACTTGTCCTCACTTTCTATATCCTCCACGGCTTGTCAATGCCCATCTTGTCATCACGAGCTTGACATCTGCCAAACAGAAGGCAGCTTGGGGTAAACAGCAAAGGTATTTGGTCCAAAACCTAAACCTCAAAGTAAACTTCTACCTTTTGTTTCTAGGGAAGATTTCTGAAGGCCAGTGGATGACATCCCTTGAGTTTTGAACAGCTAGGGAATAAACTGGAGAAGTTTATTCAATCTTTTGAAATTCCCATCCTTTCTGGCAGCAGGCAGCTCTGAGGACTATTTATTGTAAGGATTCTTCAAGCAGAGCCCACACCTGCTGGGCAGTCCAACCCTCCTGCACCCTTGTACGCTCCCAGAATGCTGAGGAGGGGTCTTGGTTTTGTGTGGTGGGGGACACTACTGCCCCTTCTCTTGGGAGCACAGCACAAAGCAGCAATTGGCACTCACACTATGCTCAGAGAGAGGGGCAAACAGAGAAGACTGGGTGGGCAAGAAAAACCCCAACATATGTCTGTGGTAGAACTGACGTGAACTAAATTAACCTGCGCTGACAGCAAGGAAAGGTGGTGAGGGAGATGGGTTGCCCAGGTGTACAGAGCAGAGACCCAGACTTGGCCGTCAGTCTGTGTTGCAGTAGCTTCAGCATGGTTGCTACACACTTTCAGGGCTTTTTTGTTTAACATGTGCAGTTGCTGTTCCCGCCCTTTAAGACTGTGTCAAAGAATCATAGACTCACAGAATCGTTAAGGTTAGAAATGACCTCCAAGGTCATCAAGTCCAACCGTCAACCCATTATCATGACCACTAAACCATGTCCTGAAGTGTCACATCTACACGTTTTTGGAACCTCTGCAGGGATGGTGACTTCCTGGGCAGCCTGTTCCAAGGTCTCACCACTCTCTCATCACAGAAATTGTTCCTCATGGCCAATCTAAACCTCCCCTGCTGCAACTTAAGCCCATTTCCTCAAGGCGTATGTTCTGACTGGTGGTAGGATGGCAGGTCAGCGTGGTGGAATCAGAAATTTAACAGAGTATGCGTGCTTGTAGGCAATTTGTTACTGCTCCCTTTTCGCTGGCCAGCTTCTAGGTGGAAGAGCAATAGCAAAACAACATCATGACTGCCCAAAGAGGAGGTGGAGTCATCATTCCTGGAGGGGTTCCAAAAACCTCTAGACGTGGCACTTCAGGACATGGTTTAGTGGTCGTGATAATGTTGGGTAGCTGGTTGGACTTGACAATCTTGGAGGTCTTTTCCAACCTCAGTGATTCTATGATTACCCTCACAGCCCTTTTTGGTGTTGCACAAGGGCTCTCCCTCTCCCAGGCACATCTGGATGTGAGAAACAAAGATACAGTCCTGGCATAAAGCTTTTGCCTTGGTATAAAGTTCTGCCTCCAGTTGGCTGGTAACATTCTTTGGCTTTGCCAAAAAAACCCCAAAACAACTCTACTCCAAAAGGAGCAGGAATGAAAACCACTGGGGTCTTGTGCTTTGTGTCATCAACTAAAACTGCTGCTCAGTGCAGCACTGCAACCTCCAGCTGAAATGTGTGGCCAGAGATGAGCCCATTACCTTCTACCACCAACCTATGAAGAATGTTCTGCCAAGAGAGAAAAAAAAAAGACATGGAAATAGGGAAAAAGTGGTCTTAGTCAACCAGGGGATGGGTGACCATGTCACAAATCTACCAGGACTCAGTGGGACCATCCCTCATGAGGCAGTGCCTGGCAGGGAGCCTCCTGAAGCTGGTTAAAAGCCTGTCATAGTTTTTAGCAGGAGATGGATGAGGCTTTGATTGAATTCCCAACGTGTTTTCCAACCTGCACACTGCTGCAGTGAGCAGAGGGGTCTGTGCTACCATTGCCCAGGATGTCCTGGTCCTGTGGACGAAACTAGGCCTTGGCAGTGCAGCATTTGTCTTGGGCACTGAATCTGTTTTAAACTTCCCCAACAAAACCCTGTTCCTTTCTGGACAAGTCTCCTTTGTCTCGGTGCCTCCAGCAGGTTATCAGAGTTCTTAGCTATTATTTCTAAGACTATTCACTTCAGCATTCCTGCTTTCTGTCCAGAATTCACAAGATATCCTTTAATTTATTCTGCCTAAAATGAGATAAACCACAAGTGACCAGTCTCCTGGGGCTGTGCCGTTGGGTAGTGAGCCTTATGTAAAAGATACAGGGCACATGTTCAGCGCTGTGCGTAGTGATTAATGAAGGCTCTGTGCGCAACTCTTTGTCCACCACAATGAAAATTTACCCTCATATATCCCGCAAATCTCAGATGTAGATTTCACTCGCAGCATTTTTTTGGATAACCTTTGATTTTTTATTTTTTTTTTTCACCAGGATTGTTTTACAGGACACAACTGCAGCGTGCAAGCAAAGCGAGTGCCCTTCAGACAGAACCAGCT
>WUAM01000242.1:481498-495719 GCA_024336885.1 Actenoides hombroni | reverse complement strand
TCTGCCCAGCAGCTTTCCAGCCCCTCCTCCCCCAGCCTGGAGCTCTGCCTGGGCTTGGTGTGACCCAAGGCCAGGACTCAGCACTTGGCCTTGTTGAACCCCATGCAATCAACCTTGGCCCACTGATCCAACCTGTCCCGATCTCTCTGCAGAGCTTGACTTTATAGCACTTTTGTGATTCCACAAGGATAAGACTATTCATCTAAACCATTACCTTCACATAATGCTTATAGATCTGGGCCGCCGCCGTCACCTCCACCACGTTGCACACGACCAACTTGCAATACGCTGCAAGAAGGCTCCGCTTTCTGTGCAAGTCGTTGAGTTTGCAGCTTCCATCCTTTCTCTCCTCCTCTCCTGTCAGGCCTAGGGAAAGAAAAGCATTGAAGTTTTGTTCTGTTACTCCGTTCAAGGTACCTCGCTTTCACTGACAAGCTTTCATCCCAACAGCACAGGCTCAACTGCTCAGTCAACAGGCAAAGCAGCAGATGCTCCTGCTCTGTTCCTCTGTGTATCACTAAACAGGAGTATTTCCATTTCAAAGCTTGCAGCTGATGACAGTGAAAACAAGCTATTTCCACAGTCTTCTACTCTGATCTTCACCAGGCTTTCTACTACAAGACGGAAACTGCTTGTACAGCACCTCTCACTGCTACAGAAGTGAACCAGAGTGCAGAATGAAAGGCACAACCACACCAAATCAAGAGATGGGATCAATTGCAACCACATTTCTGTTTCCTGCCAATGATGCTCCACCTTTCTTTCTCCTCTACATGATGCTCCAGCTGTCTTTTTCCTGTCAACGATGCTGCACATTTCTCTTCCCTCTACAGGATGCTCCACATTTCTTTTTCCTGTCAATGATGCTCCACATTTCTGTTTCCTCTATATGATGCTCCACATTTCTGCTTCTTCTACATGATGCTCCACATTTCTGTTTCTTCTACATGATGCTACAGCTTTCTTTCTCCTCTACATGATGCTCCAGCTTTCTTTTTCCTGTCAATGATGCTGCACATTTCTCTTTGCTCTACCTAATGCTCCACATCTCTGTGTTCCTCTACCTGATGCTAGACACTACACAACACAGCACATAGCTCATCAGAAACTCTACAAAAGTTGCCATACACAGCCAATGAGAGGAGAGTTCAGATTAACTGAGTGCTTACCAACAAGAGTGAAAGAAAAGAGTCACTTAGTATGATTAGGAAGATATTACATCTCTGCAACAGGGGCTAATTACTTAGCTGGATAACTTATGGAAAGCAAATACTCTTAAAGAGTCTTTCAACACAGCTACAAAGATGCTTGGGGAGAGCTTCTTGCAGCAGGAGAACAAAGGTAGTCTCTTTCCTGCTGCAAAAGTTATCTATCAACTTCCAAAAGGCTTCAGTCTTTGACATATAATTTTGATGCAGACTGTTTCTCCTGCTAGCATGACTGTGGGCCTGGAAACAAGCATTAGGCGAGTGATTGACCAGGAGCAGCTGCAAATTAAGAGTGAAAATAAGAGTTAAAACTAAAATGGGGCCATTGCCAGCTGTGCACGCAGAAGAGCACAGCCACAGCCTGACAAAGCGACTCGTTCAGGAAGGAATCTGCAATGGGATGACAGGGATCCTTTGTGGGAAGGGCTGAGAACTTGAAAGCGTCGTACAAAACGGGTTTGAAACGGATCTCAGGCCACCTAACCCAACACAGGGTCAGCAGTTTGAGATACATACCATACAGAACCTGAAACACAACCTGCTTCACATCCTGCCACGACTGGGATACCACAACCTACTCGAGCAACCTTTTCTGTTGTACCTCTGCCTTTACCAAAAAGGATTCTCTTCTACTGCTTCCCTGTTGCCATTTCACTCGATCGTTTCTTGCACAGACACTGACCTGAAGAAGGGTCTGAATGCAGAACTCCATCTGAGGAGATGAAGGGCCAGAGTTTGATGCAGTTATCTGGAACAACGCTTGGATTTTCAAAGTGTGACACTGGAACTTGGCCTCAAAACCACCCATCCTGGCATGACAACAGCCCTCTTCATTGAATCAGAACAGCAGGAGTTGGAAGGGAGCTCTGGAGATCATGGAGTCCAACCCCCCTGCCAGAGCAGGGTCACCCAGGGCAGCCCACACAGGAACAGAGCCAGGGGGGGTTGGAAAGGCTCCAGAGAAGGAGACTCCACCACCTCTCTGGGCAGCTTCTTCCAGGCTCCAACACCCTCACACCAAAGAAGTGCCTCCTCCTGTTGAGGTGGAACTTCCTGGGTTCCAGTTTGTGCCCATTGCCCCTCATCCTATCCCAGGGCACCACTGGAAAGAGCCTGGCCCCTCATCCTATCCCAGGGCACCACTGGAAAGAGCCTGGCCCCTGCTCCTTGACACCCACCCTGCAGAGATTTGGAACCATTCCTAAGATCCCCTCTCAGGCTTCTCTTCTCCAGACTGAATCCTTGCAGTATAAGTCAATGTCCTGGGACGTTTTTGCTGTCTATTGAACTTTAGTGCTCAAATACAACACATTGCAGCATAGATAATTTAAAGAAGATGAAGAACAGGAGAATGAATTGATATTGGGGATGGAGAATATTTAAAAAATGAGAGAAGCTTCAGTTTACTTTGATGACTCCAAGAATAATAAAAGCAAGACTGTTGTGGAACAAAATGTGGTAGGTTTAACTTCTGCTTCTGGTTACTAAACATTGATAAAAACTTTACAAATGCAAAAATAAGTGAGTGCATTGTTCATAGCAACCCCTTTAATAACAGAACACAGAATATCTTGAAAGACAGTGACTGGCAGCTTCCAGCACAAACGTCCTTCCAGATGTCACCTACGAAGACCCAGGAAATCAAGAGACTGATTTAAACATAATATGATTTTTTAAATTAATCATTCATGGACATTTGTAGTTGCCTTATGATATTTAATCCTTTTGGTTTGGTTTGGTTTCAAGCTTTTCCATACAATCCCAAGGGCTAGAAGTTTCCTTTCTTTAAAGTTGAAATTTCCACATAAGTAATTCATTTTTGGACCTGTAGCTTTAAGAAAAGTGCTACCTGCTAGAAGGCTTGGAATAAGCTCTGAAGAACTGATAACTCTCAGATTTAGATGAGTAAGTGCCACTCGTTGCTTGGGGATTCACTTAGTGATGGGATATTAGGAGCATGGAAAGATGCTCCTTACAAGTCAAATTCAGTCAAGAAGAGTTCAGATGGGAGAGAGCAATAATAACGGTAATGGCATAAATATGAAGTCAAAGAGAGGTGTCAGTGATGCTGAGGATAATTAATTCTCGGTGTGTATTAATTTTCTGGTTTGACTGTGTTGATAATTACTTGCAACAACCTCCAAAATGCACTTTTTTTGACTGAGACCTTCATAATTTGGTTTCCTAGTATGGTGGCTCCATTTCAGAAGTGAATCTTACAAGTTTTAAGAGGATTTAAGTGTGAGGTGCTAGACAGAGGTATTTTCTATGTTTGTTGTTGTTATCAATTGCTCTCTTGACCGTGTAATTTTTTATGGACATTTCTGTTAAAAAAAAAAAAAAAAAAAAAGAATTAAATGTTTCCTTGAAAAAAACTCCTGAAAATTGTTTAGTTCTAACTGGCATGAGGGGATTCAGCATCTTCAGTAAATGGATTTCCAATTTTTTCAGCTAAAATATAAAATAATCAGAAAAAATAATATATATTTTTTCCATAAAATTGTGAAAAAATAAACCACATGCTCTCCTTTAGCACAAACTCAGACTCAAAAAGCTTTCTTTGCTCAAATCTTGTGTATCAAAACCTAGTCCAACTAAGGCTTCTGTCATCAGGTTCTGGCCTCACTTCAGATATCATCAAGCTCCAGACTACGTTGTTATTCTGGTTATATGTTGGTTATATGTGGTGTTTCTCCACTTGTGGTATCCGATCAAAACTGCTCTACACATCGCACTTAATTTGTTCCTTTTGATGCTCTCTCTAGTGAGAGTCCTGGAGGCCTCTGAGCTTATGATTCTATGATTCTAGGTACCCAACATGCAGCCCAGATGCAGGCAAGGGCAACCGATCCCAGTCATGGTGACCATGCAGAGTACACCTAAGCATATGAGCCAGGAAGGAATCAGGTGTTCCAGCCTGGTCCATAGAGAGATCATGGTGTTAGGAGTTCTTGTGGTGGGTTCTGAGGTCTACCTGAACTCTGGAGATGTAAGCCAAAAATCTTCCTGACCAGAAATGAGAGTGTTACGTGCGATGAACTTGGCAGAGAAACTGTGGTAAGAAGCACATCTTACCATGGACACATGTCTATAAAGCGCAAAAGTGATGGAAGTGCCAAGGGAGAGGATGAAAACAGCATCAGCAATCAGTGTGATTCCAGCCAGGCTGTGGTGGTCAAGGTGACTGGCTGTCGTATTGTGTTGTGGCCAATGAAACATTTCACATTTAGGAGGAAAAGTGGTAACTTAGCCAGCAAGTCTTGCTTTTCAAACTCTTGAATTGAGTGTTTATGTTTATCTCTGGCCTTTAAGATTTTAGAAATAACAGTTCATACTCTTCTACATATTATTACCTGAAAGGAGGTTGTAGTGAGGTGGGTGTTGGTCCCTTCTCCCAGGTAACTAGATAGGATGAGAGGAAAAGGTATTAATTTGCACCAGGGGAGGTTTAGGTTGGACATGAGGAACAATTTCTGTGCAGAGAGAGTGGTGAGGCCTTGGAACAGGCTGCCCAGGGAGGGGGTGGAGTCACCATCCCTGGATATGTTCAAAAAACATGTAGACGTGGCACTTCAAGACATGGTTTGGTGGTTACGATAATGTTGTGTAGACATCTGGACTTGATCTTGGAGGTCTTTTCCAACCTTAACGCTTTTGTATTCTTCAGTGGGAATCATAGAACAGAATCATAGAATGCCTTGGGTTGGAAGGGACCTCCAAAGGCCATCTAGCCCAATGAACAGAAGATTTTCTGGGTTTTAGCTCACCATAATTTCTCAAGCATCAGTGAGCCAGTTATTTGGAACTGGTGTTGAAGTTAAACTGAAATGAAGAAACTCTCCCCTTGGCACTTGCAGAAAAGACAATACGTGCCACGAGCTGGTTTACTGCTTCAACAACAGCCGGGTTTTGGTGTACAGACAGTGGCTTCCTTAATTTTATCCACTTGACGTTAAAACAGCAGCAAGTGTGTATTTGTTTAAGGACTATTTTAATTAAGTTTGATTGTTTACATAGGTTATATTTAGGGCTAAATATAGCTTGCAATAATTTCAAATTTAATTGTAAACACATTGATTGAGAAGAAGAAAATGTTGAGTCTTTTAAATCCAACTAAAACAAGAGTGGTGGTTCTCCTCTATGTTTTTAAATCAATCTTGCTACCAGACAGGAGATAAGTAGTTTGTACAATATGTAGTGTTTTAACAGTGAGCTGGACAGTAAAACATGCCCCCAAACATCTCACCTTAAGAGCTAGATTATTTCTTCTCCTCCTGAAGAGAGAAAAATTATTTCAAGCAAGCAAAGTCTATGTTTGTGGGTCAGGGAATGAACGTCCAGTCAATGGTGTAGATAGAGTGGTGCAAGGCTCTGTGGGATACTTCTTTGGCTTTGAGAAAAGCTAAGAACTGATCTTTTCACTTTTTCCAACTCTTTTAAGGGTGAAAATATCATGGTAGGGGATTATTTTTTGGAAGGTGAACAGTCTGGGTTACCCTGAAGTTGGCCCAGCACAGCAAGCTTCCACAGGAGAAAGTCCTTGCCCAATACAAGGAGGTTTTGCTGTAGACCTGCATGGGGAGGATAAACAGGGGTAGAGGCAGATAAGAAAATAACAGACTAAACCAGCATCTTGCTTTGGCAGCAGGAAGAAGCCCCAAGGAACACCTCTGGCAGCAGCTGTGGGTTAAGAGCCCAAGGAGAGGACCTACAGCAGCAGTCCCATTTTCTGAGGGCTGTGGGTGACATCAGGTAGCAACAGGACAACAGCAGAAGTAAAACCAAAGACAAATGAAGGGTGGTGAAAAGAAGGATTAGGGTTAGAATTAGGGTTAGGGATTAGGGTTAGGATTAGGGTTGGGGTTAGGGTTAGGGTTTAGAGCTAGGGTTAGAGTGAGGGTTAAGTTAGGGTTAGGGTTTAGGGTTATGGTTAGAATTAGGGTTAGGTTTAGGCTTAGGGTTATGGTGATGAAAAGAAGGCCACGCCCCATAAATGTCAGGGTGCTGTCATGGTGTGGGAGTCATAAGTGTGTGCCCATGGCCAGCACCAAAGACAGGAGCAACCCTGAGTCCCACATCAATTTCCCCAGCCTCCAAGAATGAATTTGGCAAAAGGATAGAAACAAATTCCCATGGTCAGCTCAAGCTCAGGAGAGACAGGAAAACGGCTAAGGGTCCACATTTGCAGTTCTTGACCCACATCAGTTATTGCATCTGAGGATGCTTTATTTCTAGGGAATTAAAGGGCATATGTGGCAGCTCCATAGAACATGTTATCAAGCTCCAAAGATCTGTCAGGGCCACCACACCAGGCATGATGAACACACCTTAGATTAAGCTGTGTATTAGCTAGCCCTGTCTATGGCAAGTTAGTAGATGGTGGTCCACAAATCAAGCCAATAAAAGTTTTTTGAAGAAAACAACTTTTGAAACTGTTTGAAGATGTGATTTGTACCAAGCTGGGAGAGGTCACAGGGAGGATGTGTTTGGAAGAGGCGTGGTGCAATCAGTCTGTAGGTACCCGGGTACAGTTCTAACTGCAGATGAAGTGCTATATTTGCTTTCTTCCTGGGAAACCAGCTCAGCTTTACAAGCTCAGAGCCTTTTCTGTTAGTTCCCTGGTGTGCAGTACAGGGCAAAGCAATCACCTCGCTACCTTCCTCATGCAAGTTGCTGCAAACATCCCATTACGTGTCTTCTGTACTTTTCAAGGTAGTGCCAGTAATTTCCTCAGTCAGAAGAAGCCTCCCCTCTGTTATAGTGAGGTGATTTCCTTCACTCATGTTTTTGCTAGTCCAGTTTTGGGGATCAGCCATGCTTGAAATGAGGTAAAATCTTTAACGAGCGCTAGACCCGTCTGGCTGATTTTAAGAGGTTTGCAAAGCTTTAATCCATTAGTTAGAGACTTAAAGCATACTTCTGTCATCCTCTATAAGCTGTGAACTGAGAGAGCTTTTCTGAGTAGGGAAGGGGAAAAGACAATTGAAGCTCCTGTCACTCTGGTCTGAAAAAAACCCAAGCAAACCAGAATCACAGAATCATAGAATGCCCTGGGTTGGAAGAGACCTCCAAAGATCATCTATTCCAACCTCCCTGCACTGAACAAGGGCATCCTCCAGTAGAGCAGGTTGCTCAGAACCTCATCCAGCTTGACCTTGAATGTCTCCAGGGATGGGGCCTCCACTACCTCCCTGGGTAACCTCTTCCAGTGTTCCACCACCCTCAGAGTGAAGAATTTCCTCCTCATTTCCAATCTAAATCTGTCCTCTTCCAGTTTCAAACCGTTACTACTCATCCCATCACCACATGCCCTTGTAACCAGTCCCTCCCCAGCTTTCCTGTAGCCCCCTTCAGATACTGGAAGGCTGCTATAAGCTCTCCCTGGAGCCTTCTATTCTCCAGGTTGAACAAACCCAACTCCCTCAGCCTGTCCTTGCAGAAGGACAGCCATGTGCCTGAGGATTAATGCCCTACCCCTTCCAGATACTGGGGACTTGGTGAATTTGAAGCCTATTGCATCCCTTTTACTTACCCCAGTAGCTCCACTGAAGTTCTCTACGTGCATAATGGTGCTGGTGCTGACAGTTATGGTAGTATTTATTAAAAGAAACATGCCGACTAGATTAGGGTGAATTTCAAACCACTGGTTGTCTAAGTCAAGAATGATTTTCTTCCAGATTTCTTTATTTGCAGAAAACCAGAACTTTTGCTTTTGCAGAAACCTTGATCATACTGGAGCCAATCTCCTCATCTTGTGTGTTTATTTACACACGCTGCATGCTGTCCATGATCTGTTTTCTTTCTGATTTAGCTCTACTACTGCTGTTTGGTATAAAACTCCTTTTGCTGAACCCAGATAAAGGAAGTCTGCTACCAACAGTGCCATAAAGGTGAGACAAACAGTTGTTAAATACACAGAGTAAGCAAGAAGATTGTAGCCAGCACGTCAAGGGAGGTTCTCCTCCCTCTCTACTCTGCCCTGATGAGGCCACATCTGCAGGATTGTGTCCAGATCTGGGCTCCCCAGTTCAAGAGGGACAGGGAACTGCTGGAGATGGTCCAGCAAAGGGCTATGAAGATGATGAGGGGAAAGGAACATCTCTCTGCTGAGGAAAGGCTGAGGGCGTTGGGTCTTTTTAGTCTGGAGAAGAGAAGCCTGAGTGAGGATCTGATCAAAGCTTAGAAATACTTCAAGGATGGGTGTCAGGAGGATGGGACCAGGCTTTTTTAAGAGTGCCCAGTGACAGTACAAGAAAGAAGGACACAAACTTGAACATAGGAAGTTCCATCTAAACTCGAGGAGTAACTCCTTTCATTGTGAGGGTGATGGAACTTGGCCCAGGCTGGCCAGAGAGGTGGTGGAGTCTCCATCTCTGGAGACATTCCAAACCCATGTGGATGCAATCCTGCATGAAGTGTTTTGGGCAAACCTGCTTTGGAAGGTGGTGTGGGGGTGTTGGACTAGGTGATCTGTAGACATCCCTTCCAACTCAAACGATTCCATGCTTTTGTGATTCTGTAATATTGAAGCAGATCTCCAAAGCCTTACAAATTTTCATGGTTCAACCACAAAAAAGCTGGACCTATAGCATGGATCCATAACAAGACACAGCTCAGCAAGCTGCATGAGAGACCCAGCTCAGAAGAGCTGTGAAGATAAAGATAACAGATACAGAAGGAACAAGTAACTTAGTTATTCCACAACAGAAAAAACTTGCACCCCTGAAGTTTTGATTATTTCACTTACAAACATTGGGAAGGAGTAAAGGAGGAAGGTGCAGTAATTTATCAAAGTGAGGGAGGCTGTATCACACCTAAGGGATTGCACTGAAAACACATCAGAGGGGACAAAAGAATAAAGCAAACAGGGAATGAAGTTAAGAGCACGGATGGAGGAGGGAAAGTAAGGAAGTTCATTAAGAGGGGCAAACGAGCCCACATAAATTCTGCCCTGATGCAGTTAAAATGCATTTGGTGCCATCTCTCATTTTTGTTGAGTTTTCTCTGCAGAACAGTACCTGGCTCCTCCTCTGAGGAACTGCAATGAAGGCTGGATTGGCATCTCGCAGGGCTTTTGAGTCAAGGACAAGCAGTTGAAACTTGGTGCATGTGAAGAAAGTTGCATAATCGGGTCTGAAAAGGAGGTAGAAATTAAAAGGATGAAAATGGGGGTTTAAGATAGGCTTTTTTAATTACATGGAGTGTTCAGTGTTTCCTTCAGCTGGTCGGTGTTTACCTCTTCTAACTTTTGTTTTCTCTATTATTCTGTGATCAACAGATTTGGGATTAAAAATAAAAAAGGGAGAAGAAAAGAGAAACAGGAAAAAGGAGAGACAGGAGGAATAAAATTACAAATGACCCGTTCAACACTGATTTTGAGTACCACCCAAATTGTAAAAATATGCATTAAATGCTTCCCCTGAGAATACTTTTCAAAATATTTTTCATATTTTCCTTTTTTTTTTCTTTTTTTTTCTTCTTTTTTTTTCCCATGGAAAAATTGTTAGCTTTCATAAAATATTGATTACCTTTCTGGGGAAGTGCATTTTCTTCTCTCCTCATTGCCTTTGCAAAACTAGTACAAACAATTAAATAATATATGGAAGGCTGTCTGAATATTTCTGCTTTTTGAATCACTGTTATTTCAACCCCATAATGTCTTTGCAGTGGAGAATGCAATCTGACTTGCCCTCGGATTCAGATCCTGCAGTGAGCTGTGGCTTGCGCAATCTGTTTGCTAGAAGTTAAAAAATGAATAATTATCTTGGCAGGAAAAAAAACCAAACCAAACCAACAAACGAAAAACCAATCAACAACACACAAAAAGATCCCAAGGCATCCCAAGGCTATTTTTGCTCAGTGGATCTTCTTTTTGGGGTTCATAGAGACTATATCTATACTGCTGGGAAAAAGTGGGCTCGGAAGTGACTGTGAACATGGGATACTCTGGCTCCCACACAGTAACATCCTTATGGTTGTAGAAGTATGACTGTGGATGACCTGAGACCTGAGCTGCATGAAGCTATATCATGGAATCATAGAATGGTAGGGGTTGGAAGGGACCTCTGGAGATCATAGAGTCCAACCTCCCTGCCAGAGCAGGATCAGCCAGGGCAGCCCACACAGGAACAGATCCAAGTGGGTTTGGAAAGTGTCCAGAGAAGGAGACTAGACATATATCTGCAGAACCCTCTGTGCTCCAAGAAGTACACTCCAGACATGACTGAGCTTAACTGGGCCGCTGTACACCCTTCACAGATGGGTTTACAGGCAGCCTCCAAGATGATGGTGTAGACAAACCCAGACTGTGCTGGACACACCTCTCATATGTGATAGCCTGGGTGCTAATCATAGAATCATAGAACTGTAGAATCATAGAATCATAAAATGCCTTGGGTTGGAAGGGACCTCCAAAGGTCATCTAGTCCAGTCGGCCTGCAATGAGCAGGGCTGTCTTCACCTAGATCACATTGCTTATCAATGTTCTTCATGCTCCATGATCCATGCTCTCCAATGCATGGGAATGGCTGTTTGAGGACCTGCTCTGTGAAGCAGAGGCAGTGCATGGTCTACAGAATCAATGAAATCAGAAGTGTAGTCTTTTCCTCTTGCTTCCCAAGAATGAGGCATAGCTGTGACAGTGACTTATTCGTCCCAAGATGTATTACTTTGTACTTTTTCATGTTCAGCCCTTGGTGTCACTGTGTTTGTTGTATTATCCTACTGCTGTATTAGCACTGTAAATGTTCTTTCCTGTTCCTCTGTGACTTTCACACCTTCCTTCAGTGAAACCATTTCTTAATGTAAAGGTTTTATAACAGACAAACCAACTTTTTTTTTTTTTTTTTATTTTTCCCTGGGGTTGTTTCCTAAGTCCTAAGGCTGAATCTCTGGAGGATCACACCTAGCAATATCTCCTGACGATCAGGATTTAATTGTAGAGTCATAGAGATGTAGGACTGGATGTGATCTCACCTCTTGCATTAGTCCCTTAGGTCCCAGTGGTAGTATTAATTAATAGAGTTATGCATCTATAGTGTCCATCTGAATGACTGCCGGCAGTACTTGTAGTTTAGAGAAGGATCAAATCATCTTTTTCTTCCAAGGCAGGAGCATACAGATTTCCTACATATATTTTTGGAAAGATTGAAAATATATTAAACATGCAGCACATATTTTTTTATATTTTTTCATCCATCAATTTTATTCTTATCCAGTGTGAAAACTGTCAGGCTGATACTTAGATTAATCTTCCAGGCTGCACACATCACCCGTAAATCACTCTGCTTCAATAGGGAAACCATTGGCTTGTGGAGCACTGGTGAGTATTTTTTATGGGCCGCCTTTTCCCTAGTTACAATAATCTGCCTGTCTCATCAGAGACACGCTGGCACAACTGACACACACCGAAGTGGCTGATCAAGAAAGACCTGCTCCGAGGCAGGGTGAAGATGGCAGCACGCACCCTCTCTGCCAACGGATGCGGGATGAGCAGCTCTCACCTCCTGTTGCAAGGTCTTTTTATGTATAAAAAGATCAAGTAAAGAGAAATGGTAATTCACGAACCACGTGAAACGAGAGCGAGCCACAAGCTGGAGATGAGCACAGTGATAGTTGCAACTCTTTGCTTGCACAGCACATTACAGAAGGAATTAATTGATCTTCATGTTTTGAAAGGATATAGTGCAACCCATACAACTTTGACCCTCAAAGCTTGAGCTGTGTAGAGAAGAAACATCAGCCTGTTTAATTCACCCTTCAAAAAAAAAAAGAGTTGTTCCTTTGCCTTAACTTCATGGTTTGTTTTTTTCTTTTGAAAATCTATTCCACAGTCTTGTTGCTTTCAGCTGATGATCACTTTAAGTGTCTGTTTCTATCTTATTAGAAAGCACACCACACTCAAGTAGCCCATATATAATTTCATCATCAGTATTTACAGCCTGTAGAGGTTTATATACCCTTTATATTCATGATCCTGAAACCACTTCCCAGTAAAATTCTCCAATTTCCATATCTGGCTCTGTCAATCTTCTCCAAGACCATTAATTTCCATGAGGTTTGAGCTATTCCTTTGGCGTGGGGAAATACTTTCTGTGGTCATCTCATTTGTTTGCTGTAGGATGTATTTGAGTCTCAGATTTCGTATGTATTAAATATTATCACTAATATGGACCAGTTGATATGTAGCTTTTTAATGGTGAAGGGCTACAGAGGGACTATCCCCCAAAACCATCTAGGCCAAATTCTGACCTAACTGTTCAAGCTACATGGCAAAGTCAGGATGCAATAAGTTGCTGGAAATGGGGACCATCTTCATGGGCGGGCATATCCTACGAAGAGTAGCTCAGAGATATATTTGACTCAGCTGGTTTTGTTCTACTGATTTTGGGTCAAGGGTTTGCACAAAATTAATGAAAGCCCTCAAAACTTTAGATTTGCATAT
Source organism: Actenoides hombroni (assembly GCA_024336885.1). Taxonomy (NCBI): domain Eukaryota; kingdom Metazoa; phylum Chordata; class Aves; order Coraciiformes; family Alcedinidae; genus Actenoides; species Actenoides hombroni. The sequence continues at coordinate 483,068 of WUAM01000242.1, read as the reverse complement.
TAGTACCTTTTGGGGCCAAAAGTAACTAGACAAAATAACAAATAGCAAAGATTTTTGAGGAAAGAGATGCTGAATGAGCATGAGAACAAGTTTAGGTATTTATTTCCATGTGGGGACTTAGATCTCATGAAGAAAGCCTCAACAGGATGTCACTTGGGGTGGGTTTGCTCAGCCAGAAGACACTTTCCCAGGTGAAGAACACGCTAAGAAATCACCTTCATTTTCACAAAATCACAGCATGATAGGGCCTGGAAAGTACCTCTGGAGATCATCTCATCCAATGTCCCTGCCAAAGTGGGTTCACATAGAGAAGGTTGCACAGGATGGCATTGTCCAGTAAGGTCTGGAACATCTCCAGAGACAGAGACTCCATCACCTCTCTGGGCAGCCAAGGCCAGGGTCCATCACCCTCAAAGATGTTCCTCCTCATGTTTAGATGGAACTTTCTATGTTTGAGTTTGTGTCTGTTCCCTCTTGTCCTGTCACTGTGCACTTTTAAAAAAGCCTGGTCCCATCCTTCTGACACCCACCCTTGAGGTACTGAGAGGCATTGATCAGATCCTCCCTCAGGCTTCTCTTCTCCAGAATAAAAAGACCCAACTCCCTCAGCCTTTCCTCAGCAGAGATATGTTCCTGTCCCCTCATCATCTTTCCTGGTTTCTGAGCTCCATTAGATGCTGCGAACCCCCAGCCAGTCCCCTAACACGTGGTATGAGCGCCTAGTAATGGCAAAATTGTTCTTCAGCTTCCTTTGGAAGGTTCTGGTTTTTTCCTTACTCAGAAGGATAAGAAAACCTTTCTGCTAATATTTTCTCTTAGGTAATCACCTCAGTTCACATATTGATAAAAACAGTTAAATAACCACAGCCCGGTCTCCCTGCCTGTGGTGTGAAGACAAAGATTTCTTAAGGTTAAAAACAGTGAGAAGGTTAGAGCAGAAGCTCAGATACTATTAGGGTATTCTTTTTTTTTCTGGTGAGACGGAGCCTACATCAAAGAGGCCCTTAAATTAGAATTAGAGCTCATTTGAATATCTCCCTGACAGGGGAATGAATGGATGAGAGGTGAAAGGAGGAGCGGTAGAAGGTCTTCAGTGACAGGAAGGGGACAAAAAGCAGAGGATGGGTATGAAAGGAAGGGGGAGCAGAAAGGGAAAGGGAAAACAGACCCTTCCTGCCACGGGACACCCATTCTTGTTAAATACGTGAGAGGATTTTTCAGGGAAGAGTCATCTCCACAGGCTGACGTGAGATTTGACAGCAAAGACGCAGGCAGATGCTGGTGGCTCCAAAAACACAGTGGTCCCTGACCAAAGGGAACACACGTGTTTTTCCACAGGTCTGCGTGCAGGTTAGGGATTCTCTGGGTAGCAAATTTCCAGATAATGCCCTATAATGCAGAGTTATCAATCAGACTCTGGAGTCTAAAGAGAACGTGTGGTTGGAATGAGAGTGGATGGGGTTTCCATGAAGATGTAGACTCATAGAATGGTGGGGGTTGGAAGGGACCTCTGGAGATCATCGAGTCCAACCCCCCTGTCAGAGCAGGGTCACCCAGGGCAGCCCACACA
>WUAM01000242.1:444852-461384 GCA_024336885.1 Actenoides hombroni | reverse complement strand
CCTGGCTCTGTTCCTGTGTGGGCTGCCCTGGGTGACCCTGCTCTGGCAGGGGGGTTGGACTCCATCATCTCCAGAGGGTCTCTTCCAACCCCTACTATATGATGATATGTTGAAAAAAACCCAAACAAACCCAAAGTAATTCTCAGAGCTATGACATCTCACAGGGCACCTCTTCCAGTCCAGAACTATGTATCTTGACCAGAAATAAAAATATTTAGCAGTTCCTCTCTAGCCCTCCAACAGCTGCTGAGAACCATGAGCTGCTGAGCTGTCCCTGAGCGCTCAGGAGGGAGCTTCAGTATTGAACTTCAGGCTGTTGTTTCCCCTCCGACAGCCAGAAGGACCAGCTTCTAGACTGCTTTTTTTTAACAGCGTCCTTATTTGTGACTCAGGCTTAATGTTTTACCCCCAGCAGATTCTGAATCCAGCCTCTCTCCCCCTGCTTTCCCCCAAGTCCTGTCTCCAGTGAGAGGATGCGATGCAAGGAACAATTGTGTTTTGAAGAAGGGTCTTTATCTTGATGGGGTTTTCTCTGCTGGTGTAAAAACTGCAGAGTCTTCCTCAGCACTTCAGATCTTCTCCGTGTCTCTGAGATGGGTAATTTAGCTCAAATGCACTGCTTTATTTTTTTTTAATTTTACTTTCTCCCTATTAAAAAGCACTTCAGACTGCAATTAGCTGGGTGTGAAGGGAGAGAAGAGAAATGGTATAGAAGGGCTTCTTTTTTTGTGAGAGAGTCCCCTGAAATCAGACAATTCCCTTGACTTTAGAAGCCCTTGAAAGCTGTGATGGAAGAAGCTGTGATGAAAGAAGCTGTGATGGAAGAAGCTGTTTGGTTTGGGTTTTTTTTCTTCATCAGGGAGAAATAGTTGAGGAGTGACTAGAGGAGATGAGCTGTGCTCCCAGGCAGGGGGTGACACGTGGGTTCTGCCCTTTCCTCCTGGCTTTGGTACTCCACCTTGGGCTGCAAAGGTTGGATTTCAGCTCTGCATCACTCTCAATTGAGCTTTAGCTGTCAACGACCTGTGGAGAAAGCTCACCCCCCTCCCTGGTAGGGCTGGCCTGGCAAAGCCCTGCTGCCAGGAGGTGTTGGGGGGCTTCCCTGCACTGCTGCCAGGAGGTGTTGAGGGGCTTCCCTGCACTGCTGTCTCGGTGGCCTGGCAGTGGAGAAGCTCTGAAGCTGCTGGATGGTCCTGCTTTGAAAGCCATACTGGTGGGGCTTGCTGGTCGGCTGTGCTCTGGGCTGCTTCTCCACAGTGGCCATTTCCTCAGCTTGCAGGGTTTTCAAACTACCCATGAGATGTTGGAGCAATAGGGTGAGGGGTGGTGGTTATAAAGTGGAGCAGAGTAGATTGAGATTGGACATAAGGAAGAAGCTCTTTACTCTGAGGGTGCTGAGACACTGGCACAGGTTGCCCAGAGAGGTGGTGGAGGCCCCATCCCTGGAGACATTCAAGGTCATGATGGACGGGGCTCTGAGCAACCTGCTCTAGTTGAGGATGTCCCTGCTCAGTGCAGGGGGTTGGACTTGATCACAGAACCATAGAATGGTGGGGGTTGGAAGGGAGCTCTGGAGAGCATGGAGTCCAACCCCCCTGCCAGAGCAGGGTCACCCAGGGCAGCCCACACAGGAACAGAGCCAGGGGGGGTTGGAAAGGCTCCAGAGAAGGAGACTCCACCACCTCTCTGGGCAGCCTCTGCCAGACTCTGTCATCCTCACACCAAAGACGTTTTTCCTCCTGTTGAGGAGGAACTTCTTGTTTTATAGATGACCTTTGGAGGTCCCTTACAACCTGGGGCATTCTGTGAGGATTCTATGAAATAGGTTTTCAAGACAGCTGGGGAAATACCTGATGCAAACTTTTAAGTGCATATAAGAGGAAAATTCTGCACTCTGAAGGTGGTGGGACCCTGGCCCAGGTTGCCCAGGGAAGCTGTGGATGCTCCATCCCTGGAGGTGTTCAAATCCAGGCTGGATGGGGCCTTGAGCAACCTGGTCTAGTGGGAGGTGTCCCTGCCCATGGAAAGGGGGTTTGGATTTAGATGATCTTGAAGGTCCCTTCCAACCCATGCTATGATTCGATAATAATGAGTGTGTTACATGTATCTTCTCAGTTACCTTGGAAGCTCCTTGGAGAAGGCAGTTTGAACAGTAGAGCTGTGAGTCTGATGGGTACCTCGGTGTGCTGCCTTTGTGGAAATGTTTAAACAAGGTGGTATGTGTAATCTGAACGCCATGCCTCCCCACAGTTGTCTTCACTTCTCATGCTTAAAAAATAAAGTAGTACTGTGGACATATTTTAAGTGGTTGCTCTTTAACTTGTGCTCTTGCTCTTTGAAGTTGGAAGACTGTAACAACAAAAAAACGGGTGGAAACGAAAGCATCTGGTATAAGTGTGTTCTGAAATGCAGTTAACTTGTCTTGTGCCTAAGATCACAGAATCATTAAGGTTGGAAAAGACCTTCAAGACCATCAAGTCCAACCAGCTACTAAAGATTATCATGACCACCAAACCATGTCCTGAAGTGCCAGGTCTATACGTTTGAACCCCTGCAGGGATGGTGACCCCCCCCCCTCCCTGGGCAGCCTGTGCCAAGGCCTCACCACTCTCTCAGCACAGAAACTGTTCCTCAGGGACAATCTAAACCTCCCCTGGGGCAACTCAAGCCCATTTCCTCTTGTCCTGTCAGTTGTGACTTGGGAGAAGAGCCCAAGCCCCACCTCACTGCAGCCTCCTGTCAGGGAGCTGTGGAGAGCAAGGTCTCCCCTCAGCCTCCTCTTCTCCAGACTACCCAAACCCAGCTCCCTCAGCTGCTCCTCAGCAGACATTATCCTTCATTATTCAAAAGACCATGCAAGAAGGAATATATTCAGAGAAGACAAGATCTCCCATAAACAAGTCACAAGCAGAGAAAAAGGTTGTATTTGTCAGATAATTTATCCTTAATGAATAATTCAACCAATTCCAATAATAATTATTTATTATTTATAATACGCACACTGACATAGATGTACACAGAGCTTCAACAGAAGCATTTAAAATAATTTTGCATGAACTTACTGGATTAACGGGATAAGCACAAAATGCACTTTTTCAGCTCCGCGTGTTACAGAAATGATCCTTGGAGCACATAACGGGCTGCGAAGTGTTTATCCAAAATTTTAGATGGATTCCCTCTGACTCCCAGTGGTGTAATATGGCTTTAAATGATTTTTAAAAATGCATCCCTTGACATAGCTTGGATATCAGTTCTGATACTTGTCACCTTTAAGTGAGTTCAGGCAGAATTGTTCAAATTGAGAGCCCATCTTTCCATACGTTACAGATTTTCATCGCAACGATATGACAGCTAATGATAAAGACACACATTAGACCTGATTTGACATATTCTTCGGGGGGTGGAATGCAGTATTCATTTTGCTTCAAACGGAGAACAAATAGTGTAGTTTCACAATGGAGGCTTAATAGGAACTGAAATTTGACCATTTTGATTTAGAAAATCAAACCTAAAAAAGAAACTGGGAATTTCCAGTGCATAATTGTTTAAAAATTATTCAAAAAGTGGCTAGAAGAAAGTTTACCCCAATCTTTAATCAAGTGCTTTTACTCCTTTAGGAGAAAACACACAGATTTGTTTGGTTTGGTTTGGTTTGGTTTGATTTGGTTTGGTTTGGTTTGGTTTGGTTTGTTTGTTTGTGGGGGTTTTTTGGGTTTTTTGTTTGATTTTTTGTTTGGTTTTTTTGTGGGTTTTTTTTTCTTTGGGTTTTTTTTTTTTGTCTCCCTGGAAGACCCTGAACATAATGCAGGATTTTGCAGAGAAGCAAAATGAACCGAAAAGGTCCTAGGAATTTACTTCCACAGCACAGCCCAAGACATGCTCTGCGAGATGCTCGGGATATTTCAGGGAAGAAAGCCTATTATCTGCTCGACGCATTTCACCTCAAAACGTGCTGGCAATATGCTGCCGAGCAGATCAGTTGCACATTGTTTATCCTGCCTCGCCAAGCTTTTGGACGGTCCCGAATTCTCCAAAATAAGAACAGTTCTCGTAAAAAAAAACCAAACGTGTGGTTTATTCCTAAGTGCGTTACTCCGTGGAATGACCTCCGCAAAATGTACGGTCCCCAGCCTGGCAGGAGGAGTCCTGACTTAGCCTCTCGCTCGGCAGAGCTCCGAAGCTTGTGCAGGCTTTTCAGAATGAAAACAGGCACATTGAAGCTGGTGAGATGACTCCTGTGCTTAACATTTAATGCACGTTTACATACTGTAGTGAATCATCCCCGGCAATAAAATATGCCCACAGCAGCTGTTAAAGAATTCCTTATCCCAACTTCTAAAAATAATTACTTTTTCTTTTTTAATTACATGATTGCACAGTATTGTGGGTTGGTTTTTTTTTTTTTAACTCCTTTAGTAAGAAATACTTGCTTTTTAATTGGAAATGCTCGTAGGTTTTTTTTTCGACTTACTTCAGCACTTTAAAAAAGTGACAACAAACTCGCAAATGTTTAACTCTTATTAATTATGGGGAGGGAAAATTTAATTTCCTGACTGTGTTTCCCGTGTACACACGAGCCCCAGGAGTTTGTGGCAACCTCCGTAGCAGCTCGGGGGAAGCTGTTAGCTAAGCACACAGCACCAGCCCAGATCTGCTGGCCTGGGGAGCTGAAAGAGCAATATTAGAGGCTGGCTGAGGCAAAGGACCACAAGGCAGCTTTTATAGCTAAAAAAAAAAAATCTTACAGGCACAAAGCGTAGGGATTAATTTAATTGGTTCTCGGGAAATTAGGAACGGGATCTATTTCCAGGAATCAAGGAGGCAGCAGGCTGTGAAAGTTGCAGTCGCTGCAGGGAAGGGGTGCCCTCCCGTCAGTGGAGGCATCAGCCGTGTTTCAAGTGCTCTGCTGAACTTCTCGAGGCTTGTGAGAAACGTGGTGGCTGGGGTCCGACAGGGAGGGTGGGGAGTGATGACAGGTTCAGCGTGAATTTTCTCCCTCCCTTTGTTCTTGGAGATAATTTCAGTACTTTTCAAAGAGTAGACTTTATTAGGAAAAGGGAGAAAAAAAAAGAAAAAAGTTGATTACACATATTCCTGTTTTATCTTTTTTTTTTTTTTTTTTTTTCCCTGTGTGAAGAGTGTTTCTGAAATGAATGATTAACCTGCATTTGACTTGCTCGTGTTCACATTGCTTTTTGACGAACCTGTCTACGTTTGGAAAGCTGCAACGCTGTCAACTGGAATGATTTTAAATCCGTATGGTGGCACTGGTGCAGATCCCTTCTGTAGGCCTATGTAAACTGGTTTAAACCTTGTTTGAATGAGTTTATCTTGATTTGTCTGTTCATCAGCTTCAGATAAATCGATATACATTCCTCCCTGAGCTCTCAAGTCCTTGGGCAGCTCTTTGACCACAGCAGCTGGGACTTGAGGTCGTACTTTATAAACTCCACAGGTTCCCCAGATGAAATTGCTCACCTTGATATTTCCCTTTGTTGTTACTGGTACCTCGCTTTCCAAACAGGCAGGGTTGGTTGATCCCCCCATAAGAATTTTTTAAACACTGCACTAAAAAACTATGTCTAGATCTAAGAGCACGTGAAAGTTTGCAAATTCTTATGTTTGTTGGAGGGAGAGGAAATTCAAGGGTTGGGCTTATGGCTTCATTCTGGCAAAGCCCTGATGCTGTAGGGAATGAGGAGGGAAAAAGAAGGGGAAGGGGAAAAGAGGGAGGGAGGGAAGAAAGGAGAGAAGCAGGTTTATCTGTGTCTTACTGGAATACCAGAGAATTCAAGAACTTACCCAAGAGAATATCTGCAAAACTTATTGTTCTTTGATTGTTTGTTGGAAATGACACTCAGGATGATGGTTACTTTTCTACTGGGAGCTCCTCTAAATTTGATCTGTTTCTTGCATTGCTGTATCTAAACTTTTCCACATATTTTTGCAGTGCTCTTTTCAGGTTGCAAAACATCATCTATCATGCTTCTTCACTTAAAGAGCTATTCATATCAAGGAAATGAGAATTATCTCCATATTTTTAGTGGAAATAGGCATGTTGCTGTTGTGGGAAAGGTATTCACACAAATCGGATGCTGTTGGGTGCTGCAGCGTGAGGAAAATTAATTAGCTCGATTAAAAGGAAAGAAATGCCTCGTCCACTGCACAGTCCCCATCATCCAAAGATCTCAGGCAGGGAGATCTTCTAAAAATTATTCCAAAAAGTAGAAATACATAAAGTTAAGAACAAGCATATCCTATCCTGAAGGAAAATAATCTCTAGAAATGAAGAAATGTCTTCCTTCTGTTACAGTCTGAAGCTTCCATCACTGCTAAAGTTAATGTAATCTAGAATGATCCACTGAATCAATGTTAGTTTTTTGCTTTTTAGGTGTTGTATGGGCAACATTCTCCAGTCAAAACAGAGGTCCCCTTAGGACTCAGGCTGGTTTACAGTCTGTGGCTATGGAGATCCTTTGGAAATAACTTCTATGGTCCCCCAGCAGCACCTAGTTCAAGCTGGGAGTTTATTATGTTATCACACCCACCAACTCATTCTTGCAATTGCCTGGCCAAGTTCTCCCTCATCTGTGACTTGCACCACAGAAGACCTGAAGGAGCTTTCATGCAAGTGAAGAAGAAAGCAGGAGCAAGATTGTCAGTGCCATGTTCAGTGTTTCTGAGCCACTGCATCTGCTTGTCCTCTACCTACAAGCTTGGGAGGCATCAGAGCGTGGCTGCTGGTGGACACCCTGAGATCATTAGGAAGCTGACCCTGAAAATGTACTGTTGGCTGTCAGCAGCATTTGATTTGGGGTCTGCTGGCACTAAACAGCCCTCCATGCCCACAAGGCACCATGACATCTGCTCATCTGCTTATAAACTTCTCCTCTGCTGATTTTACACCACATATCACCCTGGTACAGAAAGGATGGGTCTTCTGCTTGACATGTCCCATGTGGCGACAAAATGCCTTAACAGCAGCTGAAGGGATCCCTGACACTATGCAAGAACATACTTGCAAGAAATCAAAGGTCAAATTTAAATTGTATTTAAATTGGTGCCAGCCTGTCCTGGAATAACTTGCTCTTTTCAACCTCAACACAGATGGAGGCACCAGGATGAGTGTGTATTTTCAAACTCACCAGCTGAACGTGGTGCCAGCACCAAATCTTGTTGTAAGGGGAAGGGTTCCCCATGTGTACTACGAGAGAATGACACTAAGAATGACACCCCCATGTCCCCACTGGCTTCCTGGACTATAGATGGTCCTTGGGAGATGCTCCAAAGTGTCTGGTAATGTTGTGGAGAGGGACCAGGGTAGAGTGAAGTTGGGCTTGCTCAGGGCGTGGACCGGGGGGACAGGAACCCACAGAAAAATCCTAGAGGCAGCAGTGAGGGGTTGTCAGCGTTGCTGTTGGGTCAGCAGCACAATCAGGAGATCCTCCTCGCGCCTTGGCTGAGCAGCCACAGGGATGGGTTGACATGCGAGGGGAAGGGACCCATAAAAACCAAATCCACTGGCGATGCAAAGCCTTAAGCTTCGCGTGCCCACGTAACACGTCCTCAGGCAGGGCTGTGGCTGTAGGGGAGGATTTGCACAAGCCGGTCTCAGGTTTGGCTTTTTTTTTTTTTTTTTCCCATGGAGTTGCTGAAGTCCCTTTGGAATATTAAAAGCCACATCATGGTGCTATACATATTAATGTGCGAGGATTTTTTTCTATTGTCTGTACCTTTCAGTCTAAGTCTGACTGACAGCCTTATCTATGATATCCAAGCCTTAGGATGGTCTGATTTTCAGATAGGCCACTCTTCTTCCTCTTCAGCATCATCCTTTTTTTCCTTTCTTTTTTTTTTTTTTTTCCCTTCCTTTTTTTTTTTTTCATTACCATATTTTCAGGTTTAATGTTATACAGCATAGACCTGACAAATTGTAGTTGCCATCTTGGTTATTTAATATTTATATTTCCTAGATGCAAAAGCCAGAATACGTTTGATTGATGCAGAAATTGTCGATCGATGTAGAAATTGTTGATTGATGCAGAAATTGTTGATTGACACAGAAATGTTGATATTTCAGATAAATTTGTCACAGTGGAAAAGATATATGTCTTTTAATTTGTGTTTTTAATACCTCTGTCGTTTTAACCTAAGGTCAACATACTAGTCAACTTTTCAGTAAAATATTATGAAATGTACAAAAATGTACAAATGATTTTTGTGTGTGTGTATTTTGGGGTTTTTTTTGGTGTTCTTTTTGTTTCTGTACTACTACACTGCACAAGTCTTTTTCATTTGCCTACAGACAGGCTATTGGTGGAGCAGTGTTATTATTTGATAGTCAAATGAAATAAACAAGACCAAAACCATACATAAGGAAAAAAAAAAGCAAAAACCCTGACCTTTTTTTTTTTTCTCTTCCCTAGTAGCCACGTTTGTAGCCATATTTATTTTAAGTAGCCTTGGGCAAAAAGTTATGTGCCTCATTAATCTAAATCAACCTTGCAGGATTTTATGGCAACTGTTGTTGCTGTTGCCACATTATGTATGCTTTTTCCTTTTGTTCTTCAATATAGTGCTTATGAAGCTAAGGAACAATTGTCACTTCCTATTATGTGAACTAAATGTACAAGAATTGATGGGGCTTTCTACCTAATGTTGTTAGCCTGAACCTGGTTTGTTTATTTAATGAACAAAATGTCACAGCGTATCTGCATCCTCCTGACATCTGAAACAGTGGCAGCTGCTGGTGGCAGATTTCCTGAAACTGGGGTGCAGAATTAACCAATTCAATTTGCATGTGATCCAAAAAAGGAGGGAGGAGGGGGAAGGGGAAAAAAAAAAAAAAAGAAAAAAAAGAGAGAGACACAGGACTGCCTTTTGAAAACATTCTTTTAAAAAGCGCGTATTTTGTGCACAGATGTCCCGAGGACTATTGTGTTGTGGGGGGTTGGGAGGAGCCAGTCTAATCCTGACACATAACCTACTTCAGCGCGAGTAGATTTAGAGAAGTTCATTGAGATTCAGAGTTTAAATATGATGCCATTACCAGATAGGTGCTGGGTTGGTAAATAAAAACTCTTCGCTCGGGAGCATTTTAAAACCTGGGGTTCAGTTTCACCTCCGTTTCCTTACAATGGGTTCTGTTGAAGAAGAGATGCTGATTTTGCAGCCATGCCACCGAAAGAAAAGATGCATTTTATGCCTTCTCGACGTTGGAATTTATAGCCATAAATAAATGGTGATAATGAACTCTTTTAGAAAGTGACAAAATCTGTGGGAATTACTGAGGACATTCACTCTCTTCGACTGCTAATCCGAATAATAATCGCTGCGTGGCTGTGTTTCGGCATAAGCATCCAGAAGCTACACGACACCTTTTTAGCTTAGAATGATCCGTGGCGAATAACGTTTACCGGTCACCAGAAGTTTTCAAACCAAGGTAAAACCTCCTCGAGATTTGTTGAGTTTTAACTGCTCAGTGGGAAGGCGATGCTGAGCCTCCACAGGCTCCAATCAAAGGAAGAGCAAAGGCAACCGCTCGGGTGCCTTGTTTAGGGCGTTAATGCGCGTCCCTCGTTGCGGCCAACGCTCCCGCCACGCTTCATATGCAAAGAAAAGAAAACACAATCTTTGGGTATATTACATGACAGTGCAGGGATCTGAACTACTTGGTAAAAGGCCCAGTTATGAGTATGTCTGGCAATTAAAAATAATTGGGAAGCAGGTTTGCCACTAACTCTTCCAAGAATGCCAGTTATGATATAATGATGTTTCATTAGACATGCTGAAAGCTGTGAGCTCCGTATGGCAATGGCAATTAGGAAGGATCATAAAGAAGAAAAAAAAAGAAGAAGAAGAAGAAACATTAAAAATATCCCAGCTAAGATTAGCATAGCATTTAATGGCCACTTCATTAGCTAATTGATTTCTTATTAGTTACAGGGAAAAGCCCAGTTAGGGGCTCTGCACAGCTAATTAACAGCATTTACACAATTAGTCAGTTGCTCATTTTGTAACCAAACATTCTTGGAATCAACTGCGGCTGTGATGCTCTGGGCCATTTGATTAATTTTATTTTATTTTTTGCTAATATTGGCTTAACCTTCAAATAAAAAATTCACTCCCTAGGGCCTCACCATATTTAATCACAACATTATACAAACAGAAAAAGGCTACGTCAGACAATCTTAGGACATGAATCGGTTCCTCTTCCTTTTATTTGCGAGTTGTTTTATTGGCCCCATGAAGTCAATAGCATTCAATAACTAGAATCGTCTGTCTTCTCTCCTGACAGACGAGTTTTTGCCCATCGAACATTATTATTATTTTGCAATTGGCAAATGAAACAATGTAGGTTTGACCGCAACATATTTTTTTGCTTATGTATTGGGAGAAGGATGCAGAAGGTCTGGCTGAGACATTTATTTCTAATGCAGCCGCTTCCTACTGCAAAAGAAATGTATTTAGTAGAAAACTTGCCATTTAATAAAATGCATGTTTTCACATTAATTTATACCTCAAATTAAGGGTGAATGGGGAAAACTGCGCGATGTTCTAAGGGTCAGAAAGAGACAGGATGGATTTATGCAGCACTTAGTTAGCAACTCTGAGGAAACTGGCGGCCAGGAACATAGCAAATAACAAGAACAGCATTTAATAACAGAAACAAAAAAAGAAACTTCTCTGCTCATTTCCTGGTTTATGGCGGCACTCCATAATCTCACAGCACCCAATTATTATTCTGGCAAAACCCGATGTCCCTTTCGCTCCCCAGACGCCCGTGCACCAAGGAAGAGCCAAACTCTGATCTCGCTGTAGGCGGTAATGATATCCCCCCGGCGCAGGGGCTCTCCTGCGAGGGGGAAGCCTTTTAGCATTGATGCATATAGGCTGTTAGCGCTGTGAGGAGACGTTGCATATGTGAGCAGAAGGTCAATGTTTTCACTCGCCGGTTTTCATCGGCGCACTGGGATTCTGCATGAAATTACCATACGCTAATTAAATAAACCCAAAACCTCACGGTGATCGATCAGCTCAGAGGCGATGCAAAATCATCGATACGTGAATTCTTACACTTTGTTTTTCTTTCATTTCACTTATCTTTTTTTTTTTTTCCCCTCTCTCTTTCTTTAATGTTTTCTCACAATAAGTGCAAAATGGGAAAATATTTTCATTTACCATTACTGTATTAATTGCAGTTAATGGAAAATCACTCTCAGACACATAATGGCAATTATTCCACTTCTCCCCCGCACCTCCCCCCCCCCCTTTTTATTTTTTCTCTTAATGAGAATTTATTCTGTAAGTGTATTTGCAAAAAGTGATCTATAATGGATGCTTATTTCAGTGTTGTATTCTTTTTTATTTGATCATGTACATAGATAATATGCTTTCCTTCCTTCCCTGTTTCTTGTTTGGTTGGCAATGCACATCTTGTTTAGTTGCTTCAAAGGATTGCAAAAATCAGGAAAAATTCCAAATTACCTCATTTTAAAGTTACATCTTGGCAATTTGGGACTTTTTTTTTTTCTTCTTTTTTTTTTTCTGCTGAGGAAAAACCACTGTATCTACCAAATCTACCTGGAAGCTCTTTCTAAATTCTGAGCAACATCTACAACACTCATGCTGAGCTTCTTTGTGCTTTTGTTAAATACAGGGGGGAAGAAAAAAAAAAAAAAAGCATGGATTGGTGAGGCTTTACCAGATTCCAGATTACTGGATCAGTGGAAGCGAGCACTTAGGTGTCTGTGGGGTTCTGGCATTAATCTCCACAGGGTCAGACAGTGCATCAAAATGGGAGGAGGGACGAGGGACTGGTAGTCTTGTCTCCAACTCTTGTTCTCCAGCTTCTGCTGGAGATGGGCTCCTACCGTGTTCATTCAGATCCTGCACAGTTTCCTTCTCTGGGTTACCTGGATGTCCACACACATAGCAGCTACTCATGCATTTCAAAGGATGACAAAGTCTTGTCTGCAGCTTCCACAATTGACATCCTTTATTCTCTCACTTTTCCTTAGCAGGCATAAATGATCCTCAATTCGCTCCTCCATTCCACTTCAACCTATGAGCATTTCAAGACAACTTCTCAAGGTCTAACACTTAAAAAGCAAGACAAAACAAGACAGATTTCTGAAATTCTTCTCTACCACCAGGATATTTATCCCACAGGCAGCTTGTTCCACATAGGCTTGTGTAGGATTCAGCCAAAAGAAGCTGCATAGCAACACCTGGCTGATTCAACTAGTTTGTCCAAAATGCAAAGGTAAAACATTGGTCCTCTTCTTCTAGCCCTTTCCTGAAAGGGACCAATATATTTGCTCTGCCCACAATGTCTTACAAACAGTCCCTTGCATGATGTCTGTGAGGCTGTGTTACCCCAATCAACAGCTTTCCACTGGGCCACCCGTAAGTACAGTAGAAACAACTTTTCTGAATTTCAATCTCATATGGTAATTCTGTGAGCCGCATCACCCAACGGTTCCTTGTTGCGCTGGTTTGGCTGGGCTTGAAACACTCATCCCTTTAGGAATAAGCATATAATTTCCAGTCAATTGGCAACAACAACAAAAAAAATATCCAGAAAAACTTCGTAAATATCTGGTCAACCTATTTTGCCACCACCATTTGTTTTCCAAATGCTGGCCTCGTTTTCCAGGAGCTGGAATGCATTTCGGGTGTCTGGACAGAGGTTGGTGCTCAGGTCAAAGCATCATGACTTGCTGGCAAAAACAGAAAGAGACATTGCACAAGGGTGTCCGGGCTGGTGCTTCTAAAATATCCTGTGTAGCTCTGTCCCCATTGCCCCGTTCACAGAGATGGAAGCATTTTTTGGTATTGGGATCGTACAAATATCGAGGAGTGTGATTGGACCATCTTATAGGGAACTTGGGAAATTATAGTTAGTAATTTTGTCTCTGTTGTATAAAGTGTAGAAAATCCTGCATCTTCTCCTTGCCTCAGTTTCTCCCGCTGTAAAATGATGATGTTAAAATTCTGAAGAGACCATCCTGAGTAAGACAAGTGAAAGCATACATACGACATGGCTGTTAATGTCTGTGTGAGAGGATCTCAGCCACACTGGCCATGGCCTGGTGCACAATGGCTTTCAAGGACATGGTGGCAGCAGCTCAGAGGTTCAGATCATTGCTGTCTGCTGGAGTTGAGTAAAGGTGATGCAGAGAGCGTTTGCCGTCGCTAGCAGTGGTCACCAGGTCACGTTAAGAGGATACACTGTGATTGTGTGTAGACGGGGTCATGATAATGTTGGGTAGATGGTTGGACTTGATGACCTTGGAGTTCTTTTCCAACTTTAATGTTTCTGTGATTCTGTGATTATTTTTTTTCACAGTAATAGCTATAGTTATTCTCCAAAGAGCTGGAGGAGGAAAAGGTCTTTCTTAGTTGGCTGGTTTTTGCTGGTTTGGTTTTTTTTTCTCCCTGATATCTTTTTGCTGGGGATTTAACATTATTTGGAGAAGAACCAGTTTCATGGTTTCACTTTCTGAAGCCTCCTTCTGTCCCAGTCCTCACTCCTTATTTAAAAAGAGACAGAGCAGCAGTTTTTAATGACTAAAGGGATCTCTGTGTCTGTGTGACAAGTAGGGCTTGTCAGTCTTTAGGCTGCAAAATCACCCCTTCCCTGCTCTGAAGCTGGCTGAGCTGTGCAGTTCCTGGAAAGAAATTACTCAACACAATTGAAAAAGGAAACCAACATTATTATGATCAAATGCTATAGAAAAAAATCCTGTGGTAAAGGCATTTACCACAGACCCCCTGCAACTGTCAAAGCTGGGATACCAGCATCCATCCCAAGAATCAAAGAAAGGAGTCTAAACTCAGTAAAGAACTTGAAACACTAACATCCCAATTGTAGAATAAAACAGAAGATGGACAAGATATGCAGAAACTATTTCTGGACCACGTGAAACATACAGAGTCAACAAATGATGCATTAAAACTGACAGCACAAATATATGCTGACTTCCCTTCCAATGCCTCTCTTACCACGCTGTCTTTCCCTGTAATATTTTCCTTCACTCTACTGATATAATCAATGTATGAAAAAATGAAAAAAATAAAAAAAAATTACAAAACAGAGAGGGCAGAAAGAATCTGGGATTCAACTCTTCTTGGCAGCAAAGTCAGTGACGACCAGCAAAGCCCAGTGATTCTCAGAGCAGCATATAGAAGGTGGTATGGGATGATGCTAAACGGATAGAAGAATGGAAACAAAAGTGGAGTAATGCTCTTGGGGTACAGGCTGACTTTTCTGTAGGTGAATAAACAGGGAAGAAAACTTCCTGCACCCTAAGGAAGGTCTCATTTGGATCTGCTGTGTTCCATACGTACCTACCAAGGAATGCTCATTGCCCCAGTTTGATCTGTCAGACTAGAGAAGCAGCAGGATTTCAACTTTTCATCCTGCACAAGCCGGGCCATGAAGATGCCTGGACACACATGAGCCTTTCTGCCTTTCTGATGAATCAGTATCTTCAACAACCCTGTGAGGAAAGTGACAGAACCATGATTGTTTTCTAGCTATGTTTATCTGCACTTAGAATCATAGAACGCCCTGGGGTTGGAAGGGACCTCCAAAGGCCATCTAGTCCAACTCCCCTGCACTGAGCAAGGACATCCTCAACTAGACCAGGTTGCTCAGAGCCTCATCAAGCCTGACCTTGAATGTCTCCAGGGATGGGGCCTCCACCACCTCCCTAGGCAACCTGTTCCAGTGTTCCACCACCCTCATAATAAAGAACTTCTTCCTAATGTCCAACCTAAATCTACGCTGCTCTAGTTTAACACCACTGCCCCTGGTACTATTGCTACATGTCCTTCTACACAGCCCCTCCCCAGCTTTCCTGTGGACTCCCTTCAGCTACTGGAAGGTCACTGGAAGGTCTCCCTGGAGCCTTCTCTTCTCCAGGCTGGACAATCCCAACTCACGCAGCTTGTCCTTGTAGGAGAGGTGTTCCAACCCTCTGATCATTTTCGTGGTCCTCCACTGGGTCTTTTCCACAGTACTCCAGGTGAGGTCTTGCCAGAGCAGAAGAGCAGAGCAGAGTGTCAGGATCACCTCTCTCGATCTGCTAGCCACACTTCTTTTGATGTGGCCTAGGTTGCCATTGGCCTTCTGGGCTGCAAGTGCACATTGCTGGCTCATGTCCAGCTGCTTGTCCACCAGTATCCCCAAGTCCTTTTCTGCAGGGCTGCTCTCTATCACCTCATGCCCCAGCCTGTACTGATAATGATTGTTTTCACCCAGGTGCAGGACCCTGCACTTGGCCTTGTTGAACCTCATGAGGTTCACCTGGGCCCACTTCTCCAGCTTGTCTAGATCCCTCTGAATGACATCTCATCCCTCTGGTATATTGACCTCACCATTCAGCTTGGTGTCATCTGCAGAGTTCCTGATGGTGCACTCGATCCCACTGTCTATATCATTGATGAAGATACTAACCAGCACTCATCCTGATACGGACCCCTGAGGGACACCACTTGTCATCAGTCTCCATCTGCATGTTGAGCTGTTGACTACTACCCTCTGGATGCAACCATACCCATTGTGATTCTGTGATCCTGCCAATTCCTTATCCACTGCACAGTCTACCTTTTGAAACCATATCTCTCCAATTTGAACAGAAGGATGTTGTGGGGAACTGTGTCAAAGGCCTTGCAGAAGTCCAGATAGATGATGTCCACTGCTTTTCTCCTGTCTGCTGATGCAGTTACTCCACTGTAGAAAGCCACTGGTTCAGCTAGGTAGACCTTGCCCTTAATGAAGCCATGCTGCCTGTCTCGTATCACCTCCCCGTCCTCCATCTGCCTTCTCAGAGCTTCCAGGAGAATCTCTTCCATGATCTTTTGAGGCACAGAGGTGAGGCTGTGACAGGTCGGTAGTTCCCGGTGTCCTCCTTTCTACCCTTTGTAAAAATGGGTGCCATGTCTCCCTCCTTCTGTTCACCAGGGACTGCACCTGAGTGCCAGGACTTTTCGGATACTATGGTGAGCGTTTTGGCAACTACATCAGCTGGTTCCCTTGGCACTCTGGGATACATCTCCTCTGGTCCCACGGGCTCGTGTATGTTCAGGTTCCTCAGGTGGTTTCGAACCTTTTGGCAGCTGGTTAACGCTGCCAGAAATGACTCCTCTTACAGAGGCCCTCCTGCTCTGCTGCTGCTCACCTTGGCTCCTCATCCTGATTCAGATCCCTGTGGAGCTTCACAAGTGTTTGCGTAGCCGTAGAGCGATTGCAATTGGGAAGCTGATCCTAATCAAACGCTACTTTTCTCTCTTGTTGAGGTGGTTCTTGCAGCTCAGAGGGCCAATCGTATCTGGGCTGCATCAAGAGAAGTGTGGCCAGCAGGTCAAGGGAGATGATTCTCTACTCCACTCTCGTGAGACCTCACCTGGAGTGCTGCGTCCAGTTCTGGAGCCCCTATTACAGGAGGGATATGGATGTGCTGGAACGTGTCCAGAGAAGGGCCAGGAGGATGATCAGAGGGCTGGAGCACCTCTCCTATGGGGAC
>WUAM01000242.1:378281-398171 GCA_024336885.1 Actenoides hombroni | reverse complement strand
CCGCAAGAACTGGTGTAAATTTAATTTTAAAAATTAAAACTTGAACAAAACCGTGTTTTTTTTTTTTCCCCCCCCTTTTTTTTCTTTCCAAAAAAAAAAAAAAAAAAAAAAAAAAAAAGCAGCAATAACAAAAAATGTGTGTCTCAAATGGCTATGTCCTTTGAAAGGAGAAAAAGAGAGAGACTAGTATTTACTAATCGTTAGTGATAACTTGAAAGATGGGAACAATAAGAAATGCACCTGTTTTGCCCGAATCACCTGAACTCAATGTGATGCGTTGTGCCATAGAAACAGGTCCATTTTTCTAATTCTTTTCTTTTCTTTTTCTTTTCTTTTTTTTTTTTTTTTTTCTTTTTTCCAAATGTCTGGATCTTTGACTCAAAATCTTGCTGTTTTCCAGGATGTAGAAAGAATGATTTATACAACAAAGATGGACATATGGTTTTAAGGCATAATACTGATGCAGCGCTAATTTTAGTGAAATGCAATTAAGTGCAGTAAAGTGCAATACTGTAAATATTATAGATTAAAAAAAAAAAAAAGAAAAAAAAGAAATAGCCGTACTTATTCTGTTAATAACCAATCCCGCAAGAACCGTAACTTAAGCCCTTTGTGCTCAGACTGGTGCATTGCAGCTTCTTGCCAAAATCACGGTCCAAGTCTTCTATGAACGGATAAAGTTATATGCATCACATATGGGAAAAGGTAGATGCCACGATTCCTAGTTGAGTTCATGTGCCATATTTCTGGGAAGGAAGCTGAAAAGTTGCTATGAGACTTTTGAAATCATTTTAAGTAAAGAAAAAAACCCCAGCAAAGCACCCAAGAAAAAAAAAAATGACCCATGGAAGTTGTTTGTAGAGGTGGACAAGTTCAAT
This sequence comes from Actenoides hombroni, assembly GCA_024336885.1. NCBI lineage: Eukaryota > Metazoa > Chordata > Aves > Coraciiformes > Alcedinidae > Actenoides > Actenoides hombroni. Next base: position 397,293 of record WUAM01000242.1, on the reverse strand, counting down.
ATTTGGCTTTTTTAGTTTTTGCCTGTGTTTTAGACACCAAGTCTTAAGCTAAGGCTTAAGCAACGTAACTTGTATAAATCCAGAACGGATGGGAAGTGGGGAAATCCTTTAAATTATATTACCAAAGTGTCTGGGTTCACTGGCCTCCCCATTTTTACTTTTTTATCCTATTCACTTCTAATTAGTTATCTGTAAAAATTTTTTTTTATTACTTATTTATTTTTTGGTCGGGAAGAGAGAGGAAGGTACAAATATTGGTCTTGTCTACATATGATGAGATTGCCGTTTATTGCCCTTCTTACCAAGGCCTGTGTTGATGGAAGGTTATCCTCTCAATAGCACCATTATTAAGCCCGCTTTTTTTGTCTCGTTTAGCAATCCATTACTAGTTTTGGCTTTTGCTGATTATTCATCAAACCTGAATATTACTGTAGGACAAAAACCCATGCTGTAGATAGATTTTAGACACTTGCCGTCTTCTTTGTTTCTCCTTCAAGTTTTGATATTTTCAAGCAAGAAAAAAATTCTGGAATGTCAAAATTGTGCCATTTCCCTCCTATTTATTACATGAGAAGTAGTTATATTTTGCATTTGCTAGAGCACATAAGTGTTGCCTGCCTTTTCTACCTCTCTGTGAAAGCCCAGTACCTTTTTAAAGCAAGGCCAAAATACTAAGATAGTGTTACTTGTTGCTGAGAAATACAGACAAAAATCTCAGGCAATTAATGATTTCTTATTGAAACAAAGTATTACCTAGAAAGTAAAGCGTTGTTCATGATGATGTATGAATTTCTGGCTAAAATAAGAAATATTTGGAGTGATTCCAGCACTTCTAACATGCAGATCTGAAAAATAATAAACGTTACTACCAAGATGCTTTAGGTTGTAACAAGTAACCTGTTGTACTGGATGCACCCGATCATCGAAGGAGAATTTGGTACGCAGTGTTGAAGACCGAAGGCGTAGAGCTTTTGACTGAGTGGGGACTGCTTGTTATCTGTACCTGTGATCCAATTATTACCCTTTCAAATCATCTTTTGAGAGTTTAAGAGAGGCTTATGTGTTTGTTTTTTTTCAGTCCTGTGCTGGACTTCTGCTAAGGAGTGATTTTCACCTTCGGTTCCGTAGAACAAGCTCAGTTGAAGCTGTAGGTTTGGGATCTGAATTTTCTCAGACATCTGCTAAGTGAGGCCGTGAATTGCTGATGATCTTACAGTGTTACAGGATGCATGCACAGTGTGCATCCACCTCAGATGGGAAGGAATAACTTTTCCACCTTTGCTGTTTTACTAGGTACCAACAGCAGAAATGCTTGTAGATCTCTCTCAGAAATTTTGCTGCACACACCTTCTTTCTTGTATTCAAAAAAAAGAGTGGCAACATGTGAATATGCTTCCCTGCTAAGATGAAACAAGGCTATTAGTGTAGCACACATCTTTCCAGAATGAAAACTTCTTATGGTTTCTTCTGAGAGCTTTCAAGGAGTATCTCAATCCTGTTTTGAAAGAGGTACTGTATAGATCAACCTGGGGAAAGGGGCAGGGCGTTGCTGTGAATCTACCAAGGTATTTCATGCTGTTCTTGCATTTTTGTTTAACCCCAAAGGTGCACGTCATGAGGGTTGTAGCCGAAACTGGTTCTGCTTTGCTTATTTCTTGAACGGGCCAATTGCATCAGCGGTGGCTTAAAAGCTTTGCCTTGTTTTGGATGGTGCATGCAGGTGTCCTCCGCTTCTTGTTATCCTTACATCGTTGGGAAGAAACGAGGAGTACTACCTGGGCTGCCATGTACTGGACTGTACTTTTCACTTAGTCAGTGTGGCTCCATTCACCACGTGGAGCTCCAGTGGTTCATACAACTTGAGAATCTGGACAAAAGCATCTACTCCATCTCTGTTATGTGTGGGTTTGTTTGTTGTTGGTTTTTTTTTTTTTCCCTTTTAATTTTTTTTTTGGCGTTTCTGTAATTATTTTTCTTGAGGAGCTTGGAGGTGGAAGATAAGATAGTCAAGGTCCTGAGGTGCTTATTAAAGTTGAAAAGTATTGCAACTGTTGTAGATTCTCAGGCATGTCAAGCCTCATTTATTGTCCACCTTCATCCAGCCTGGTCTCTGTGTAATCTTTCATTTGAGAAGTGTGAGATTTCCAAGATCATCAGAACAACAGCTGCTGGGCAGAATTCCCTTGAAGGAGGCCTTCCTTTAGTGTATGTGGATTGCTAAAGAATCTTCCTCAAAAGTTTGGTCTGGTATTTGAAAAATAACTTGAATGAATGCCAAATGAATAACTCTGTTTATAAACAAGTCTATAAAAAAAGGCTTTTTGAATTATATGGGCCCATTTATAATGAAAAAAAAAAAAAAAATAGACTCTGATTTTTTTTTTGAACGATCAAGCTTAAATACTTCATCCATTTGTATCAAAATAGCAAAATGACTCCATGGTTTGTTTTTATTGACTTGGAAACGTGTGAAAAAAAATGATACTGGAATTTTTTTTTGCTTAGTAGGGTCATGTAGATGTAGTGACATTTTGGTTAATATCATAATACTTAGCACTTATATAATTTTTATTTGTAAAGCACTGTATAAATGTTTATTATTTAATCCTCGCCCATTATGAAGTAGGTAAGAATTATTATCCCCGTTTTTGTAGAAATTAAGGCGTATAAATCAAGGGCCAGGTTCCATCAGCCGTTGTCAGCACTGTTATTGCTTCTGTTTTCGTAGTGCAGCAGCATCCCCCAGATCAGAATCTGACATGAACTTCCTGGTGCTCGACACCTTTCAAAACTGTAAGTAGCAGAAGCCTTGCTCCAAGAAATTTCAACTCGGTACTTTGACTTCAGCAGAAGCCTTAAGGGGAACACTGAACGTGATTCAGAGCAGCAGAACGTGTCTGTGAACACGAAGTTAGCGCCCAACCCCATACGTCGGTGGGAATTTTGTTTATGACTCAGTGGGGCCGAGCTGCAGCCCGGGGAAGACTCAAACCAAAAATCCGAGGTCCCAAATTGCTAGAAAACCCCGATATCCGACTTCCCCTCCTATAAATTTTTTTTTTTCACACAGACCAAGTGTGTTCATGTCAATACTTTGCATGCTTTATCTGCTGTATCTTTTAGTTCTGTGTTTGCCTATAAAATAATAATAAGACAGGATTTTGAGTTGACATAACGTTGGCACCTTGGGACTGTTGACTTAAGTACGACAGATGTGTGGTCCTATGGAAATCCAGATCCCTAAGGCAAATCCAAGTTATGGATTTATTTTTTTTTATTTTTTTTTCTGTGATGAAAAATACGCATGTTTTTGGCTCTTTTAAATGCGCTAGGCAAAATAAATTGTTTCTCTTTTTTAAAGAGATAATTTTAGGTTTTGGAGACATTATTACTTTGGAGGTGGCAGGCTTCCCCCCCTCCCCCAGTCTGAGGAAAATTTTTCAAAGTATAGGAAAAATAGATTACACATCTTTCTTAGAAATGTGTTTATTTTTGTAATATCTAATATCTAATGATCCAGGTGGTGTCCTTGTAATTGCTAATTGTACTCAGCTCTATAAAGTGTGCACAACCAATACATTTGGACATTTTTTTTGTGTTCCTGGTTAAAAAGGATTGTCGAAGTGCCCCACCCCTCATCTGTAAGCAGCCTACTGACCCTGTTATGTTGTTTTCTTTCCCTGATGTGACAGAATTCCCATGGCTGACAAGTTTCCAAACAGCTGTGGCTAACATGGCAAGAGCTTCTCTTTTGGTCACTTGAAAAGCTCTACTGGTTGCAGTAAGATGTGGCAGGGCCAGAGAAGGGCTTGGAAACTAAAAAAGAATAGAAAAAAACTCAAAACATGGTGTGCTACAGAGCGTGATCTCCTCAGAAGAAAAGAATAGAGCCTTCTGCTCTGTGACTCATGCTTTTTGTGAAATTGCATCTCGAAGCCATGTCTTTAAAAGGTGCAATATGGGTCCTATCAATATAACCTGGTGGTTATGACTATCTTGGTTATTTTTGTTAGCTGCCCTTTCTGGTCAGGTCAGTGGGAAGATGTAGGTGTCAGTGTTCGAGGCATTCTTCAAAGGGGGTGTGATGCCAGATACCCCTCAAATTAATTTCATCCATTAGACTGATCTGATGCTGAAAGTTGGTGCCTAAATGCGGTAAATCAGCCTAGCAACTTGCTGATTTCCAATGAAAACCTGAAACTTGCAGTTCATACACCTTATATCAAAAATTGATATTTAACTAAAATCAGTTGAGGAATGTAGAAAATATCAGATTTTGAAGCTGGAGATATTTATTGAAAGGCAATACTTTCATGAATCTAGGCTTATGTGATATATTAATTACATCAAAGACAGGCAAATATCTCTGTTTCTTTGTATTAATGTATGTGGATGTTTTATTTATTTCTTTTTGTTGTTTAAAAATTTCTAAATGTGTATTATTTTAATTATGTTGAGTGTAAATTTGATAATGCTTTGCATTTATTTTTGTATTTTTTAAACATGTTGCTTTTGCAAAACTATGAGCAGCCAGTATGATTTGCAGCACCGTTGCATTACTTTGGTTACGTACACATCGTGTGTCTGAGTTTACAGACATTTCAGGGACTGATACAATTAAAAAAAAAAAAAAGAAAAAGAAAAAGAAAAAAAAATCTCTACAACCAACTCGTCTTAAAAATTTGTACCCCTTTGTTATTGTGGAAGAGAAAAACAAACAAGCAAGCAACTTTTTTTTTATTATTTTGGTTTGGGTTTTTTTTTAGGTTTTTGGTTATGCCAGCATGCTCCTACATGGATTCACCAGACATGTTGAGTTCCAGTTTCAGAGTGTATTATGTTGAACCACATGATATGAATGTACATCTTGTAAAAGTGAGATATGAATAAACTTATAAATATTTGTAATCATGTGTTAACGGATACCCAAGATAACTACTGCCAAAGGGACTGTTAATAACAAGGCATTTCCCCCTGTTAAAACAGAACTTTTTTTTTCTGTATTTAATGATTTTTTTTTATTTTTTTTTAAGGAGCTTATTCACTTTCTCCTCACAAGGAATTGAATGCAGTGGATCTTACTCCGTAGCCATTCCACTTACAGATCTGTCACAGGTTTCTGTGCAAGTTTAACCTTAGTTATACCTTAGTGAACACTGATCAGAAGCTGCCTTTGCATCCCATCTACCAGTATGAATTTTTTTTGTTTGGTATCTTTTTTTTTTTTTTTTTTTTAAAGGATTGATGATTTTTCATTAGTGTCGGAGGAATAAAGGAATCTTCCCAGTGGACCATTCTAGGGATTGTATTTGGTGGCTCTGATCTGTTGCCTGTTCAAATCACTAGGAGAGGCACTAGATCACAGAATCATGGAATGGCTTGAGTTGGAAGGGACCTTAAAGATCATCTCATTCCAACCACCTGCCATGGGCAGGAACATCCCCCACTAGACGAGGTTGCTCTTATTTTTCAGGTGATTAAGGATCTTCTTCCATGTCCCTGCTGGTTGGTGTGTTAGATGTAAATTTCTCCTATAGTTTTATTCTCTTTATTTATAATTCACCATTCTGATGTTGAAAAGGATACCCAGGGAATCCTCTTGTTCTTGTGCACCATGTTTAGCTGCTAAGAACTTCCTAGGAAGAAGTTCTTAGGAAGAAGTCCTTCTTACGAAGAAGTTCTTTACTCTTAAGGTGGTGAGACACTGGAATGGGTTGCCCAGAGAAGTTGTGGATGCTCCATCCCTGGAAGTATTTCAAGACCAGGCTGGATGAGGCTCTGAGCAACCTAGTGGGAGGTGTCCCCTGCCCATGGCAGGAGGGTTGGAACGAGATGTAAGGTCCCTTCCAACTCAAGCCATTCTATGATTCTATGGACAGTGCCAAAGCAAACTGGGTTGGTGGAAACTTTTCAGCGAGGTCGCAGTCTGTGGATCAGGTTCTGAACTTCCAAACTAGTCACAAGAGTTAAGTTAGACTTGTCTGGTGAGAAAGACCGTTTGTCCAACACATATGTTGCATTTAAACTTCATCAGTCCTACAAGGTGGGTAGTTCCACACTTTTCCCAAAGTTCTTCCCCTTTCCCCACATCCTCCCAGCATGTCTTTAATCTTTCTTGTCTGCAGCTGGCTGTATAAGCTATATAAGCTGAAGTCAGAACCTGTAGGTAGCTTTTCTAACCTTCCCTTTTATGTGGGTATTTACATCTACTGGAGCCCTGACCTAGAACATGTCTGGAAAGCTGTTGGTACAATAGTCCCACATCCTGATTACTGTTTCTCTCTAAGCCAACACCACAAACTGACATCCTGTTTTTCCTGTCGTTAGCTATGTAAGAGACAGGCTATTATAAGAAAATTAATCCTTCCTTTATGTCTCTTAAAGATAGGTGGGCAGTGAATGGTTGCCAGTAGCATGTACTGTGAGAGCAATCAGAAAATATAGAAAGTGATAACAGCGTGTGCAGAAAGACCAACTTCACCAGGAGACCATCTAATAGCAATCTATAAATAAATACCTTTTAAGACTCTTTTTTTTTTTTTTTTTTTTTTTTTGTCTATTCATATTCAGATCAGGTGTTGAAAAGAGATAAGGTCTTTTGGCAATTTGGTTGCTGGGAATAGGTCCCCCACCCCCCCTCTTAATTTTTGTTAATTAGTATGTTTTTCCAATGGCTACTTGTTCTATTGCTTCCTGAAATAATTTACTGTTCTCTGGGAGGTTTCCTCTCTCTTGTCTTTGAATGTATTTTTCTTTTTCTTTGCATGAATAATTATTTTTAATTCAAAAAAATTTATGTTTTGTCCCTACTGCCATCAGCATTTTTGGCTACTGTCTCTATTTCTCTCCATAGGATCTGAATGGAATTGGATAAGAATAAACACAGTAACAAATTCCTTATGAATTGTCAGGAAAATTTTCCTTTCTTTCTTGAGTAGCTTCTCTCTTAGACTATTATTTCTTGAGATGCAAACTTCTGAAGATAAAATGATGAGGAGTTACAGAGGGAACAGGACTTGGTATCTGCCGGTGTGAATACCTGTGAACTGTGGAAATTTTACCAGTATGTGTGGTTCAGTCCCATATTGCTTGGATTTCCAAAAGTACAATTAAAGTTAGAGTGAAATCTGTATACTCAAGCCTGCAGGAGCAACCGCAGAAGGACAGATCTACATTCAAGGGCCACATGTAAATGACTGGAGATTGGACAACAGAACAAAAGGAAATGTATGTAATTTTATTTCCCCAAATCAAACACTCAGACTTCATTACCAATATGATTAAGGGTAATGATCCTACTCTTATGTTTAATTGCTAGTTTATAATTGCTACCAAGAGGCTATAAAAATACAGGGTCAGAAAGCTGGTTCCAAAAAAGGGTCTTAATGCCTCACTCTAAAGTTAGACTTCAGAGGAATTTAAGCTTTTAGTTCCAAAACGTTAACACAGGGATCTTGGCTTCTTCTCAAATTCTACTGAAGCCTGAGGGCTGCAGGTCTTTTAGTTCCACACATTAAATTTCTCCCTGAGCCTCATGCTCTACTTTTGTGCATGCCTGGCATCTGACAGATCTCTGTGGCTGGCAGGCTTGCTCCCTTTTTGGCCTGATAAAGAGTTACAGAAACTGGGCATCTGTTTCATCTTGCTGAACTTCAGATGTTTGAAACTCAGACATCTACATCAGAACTTGTCAGTGGAAGCGAGTGGACGCTTTCAGCAAATAGACCTCTGGTGAGTATATTATGGTGTGTCTTAGAAGCAGGCTGGCTCGGAGGTAGCCACCTCCTCTGTAGACATTTCTCTTTGGCCAGACATGTCCAGTTCCATGGCAAGTGTCCTCCATTGCACAAATGACATCAGTTCCACCACTTTCTTTTCCTCAGAGGAGATTTCCTTTCACACAATGACTCAGTGGCTGGTAGATGCACACAGGACTCTGCAATCTGGACTTTCCTGACTTCCTTTGTATAGATGAGGTAGCTGAAAAGGTAGCGCCCTGGAGAAAGACTTTACAGAACATGCTAGACATGGGGCTCTTGGGAATGAGTTGACTGTGGCTGATGCCACTTTGATGCCATAGCAGACGAACAACCTTTCTGCTGTGATTTTCAGTCTAACTGGTTTCCCTGCTGTGTTTTCTGATATTATTGTCAACTGAAGTGCAAATTGGTTTTCTACAGATTCTTGGGGAAAAAAGAGACATGTTATTGTTTTCTCTTGTTGGGGCTCAATACGATAATATTTGAATATTTCCTAAATATGTCAGCTTTGCACAGCAAAGTTCCCAGATTTCATGAAGTTTCTAACTTTCCCCTCTTCCTGGTTGCAAAAAGACCTCTTGAGAGGAGAGATATAGATGAACATAAACACATAAACAACAAGAAACAAAACCCTCAAAACCTGACAGAATTTCAATGGCCACATATGTAGCCTTTGGGTCTTTAATGAAGCGATCTCCTATGGTTCTATCCTATGCCATCATGTCCATTCTTACCACAGGACCCCGGTCTCAGTTGCTGCGTGAGGTAAACTGTACTCAAGGAATGAATTGGGACTGGGAAGAGAAGGAAGCCATTTTCTGGGAGTATTCCTCACTTGCATGAGATGCCAGTAGGTGTCTGTATGTGGGCAATGAGGAAAAACCTTGAATGTCTCCAGGGGTGGGACCTCCACCACCTCCTTGGGCAACATGTTGCAGTGTTCCACCGATCTCAGAGTGAAGAACTTCTTCCTAATGTCCAATCTAAATCTCCCCTGCTCTAGTTTAAAACTATCACTGCTCACCCTATTGCCACATGTCCTTGTAAACATCCCCTCCCCAGATTTCCTGTAGCCCCCTCCAGACACTGGAAGGACGCTATAAGATTTCCCTGGAGAATTCTTTTGTCCAGGCTGAACAGACCCAACTCCCTCAGCCTGTCCTCATAGGAGAAGTGCTCCAGCCCTTGGATCATTTTCATGGCCCTGCTCTGGACCTGCTCCAGCAGATCCATGTCCTTCTTGTGTTGGGGGCTCCAGAGCTGGACACAGCATTCCAGGTGGGATCTCACCAGAACAGAGTAGAGGGGCAGAATCACCTTTCTCAATCTTCTGGCCACACATCTTCTTATGCAGCCCAGGATGTAATTGGCCTCCTGGGCTACAAGTGTGCTTTGTTGGCTCATGTCCAGCTTCTCATCCATCAAGACCCCCAAGTCCTTTTTTTTTTTTTGCAGGGCTGCTCTCCACCACCTCATCCCCCAGTAAGAGAGTAAGAGGTTTCCAGGATATCACTGAATGCATACTTTCTCTTTTCTGGGGGTTGAAGTCACAAGAGCAGGAGTCTGATGTACAGAAATGCTCAGTGTTGACTGCCACAACTTTAATTAACAGAAGCTATGTAGGGTTGAGACTTTGTGGAAGTAGACAGCGTCACGTAGTAGTGTAGATTCACGCAATATACCATCGACTTACTGTCTTACATCAGGCAGGTCATTGTGTCTTTCTGCTTCAGTCCATAAAATGGGTTTAATGACGCTTTCCTAATGTGTACATAAGAATGACACGCTCCTAGTGTGTACATAGGGGGATTGTGACCATAAATTCATTAATCTTTACAGTACACTGATATACTAGATTCGCGAGCATCAGCATAAAGCCCAGGAGGCAAGAAGTAACTCTGCATTCAATGCGATGTTCAGAGGATGTGCAGTAAATAAAGCATGAGGATAAAGGGAAATATTGAGCAGCTGCTGTATTCACTGAACGCCGTTTGCTGAATAAAGCTGGGGTCCCATGAAAAAAAAGGAAGAATTATTGTATAATTAAAGAATGTATCATAATGTGTGTACACAGGGGAGTAGAATTTGATTGCACAGTAAATGCCAGTAACAGCTTTTCTTGACTTTTGGGTGTTTAATGAACTAATGAACGCTTTTTTTTTTTTTTTTTCAGCTTTGAGAATCTGTTCCTTCAACATTTACATGTGCCATTGTCTAGACTTATCTTTTTTTTTTTCAGTTAAAACTAGAAAGCCAGTTTGCATACACTATAGAACCAATAGGATGGGGAGACTGGACTCTTGCTGAAGTCTAGAGATCACTCGATCCACAAAAGAACCTATGCTCATAGGAATCACAGAACTGCTATGGTTGGAAAAGACCTTTAAGATCATCAAGTCCAACCATTATCTAACACTACCAGGGCCACTTCTATGCCGTATCCTTGAGCACCAACGAGAAGATGGTCACTGTGTCTTATGCTTACACTGTGCTTGGGTAGATGAGACATCTGAAGGGGTGTAGAACTCACTGACACCAAATGTATAGAAGATTCCATGTTATGCTCATCGGAGCCCATTGATGTGAGGGATGGTTGAGGGAAAAGGGCTTAGGGGCCTCTTCTGAGTAGAGATCAGCAAGATGCAGGTTCTCAGCTCACATAAGCTTCCAGTGCAGACTTTTAAGAGTCTCTGCTTAATAACAAAGGATATCAAATGACTGACAGATATTAACTGTGGCCAACAGACTCTGCACTCACCTTAGTCCAAATGACATTTTGACTTGGGAATAACAGTCCCAGTCTCCATTTGCTTTCATCCCATCCAGATGCATCCCATGCACTGTGAAATGTTCTCTGTCATCACTCACGATCCAGTGCTGGTGCTGCTGGATATGGAATTGTTCAGAACATAGAAAGCTGTAGGCTGCAAGCAGAAGCTAAGCTAGCTTGAAGCAAGGGGAACAGCTGGGAAATGCAGAACCCAGCCAAATCTGATTTCATTAGGAGATGCACAAGCTCTAACCCGGCATTAGAGGGTGAGATGAATGAATGTTTTATCACTGGTTGACAAATGAGGTCTTTCTTCAAGAGCTAATTTAATTTATAGTTGATACCATGTTTGCCAAGGACTACGAACATATATATGGATATTTGTGGATGAGCTGACTTTTCTGTGCATCGGAGCCTCAGGACTATTGATCACAACAAAAAAATTGCAGGAGGTGCCAGCAATTATTAATACAGAGAGATTGCTGCTGGTCCTCCTGTAGTTACTAACTTGGCTAGAAAGGGAAAGCTGTAGTGTTGATAACATATTGAGCCACTTCTCAGTGTGGCAGAATTAGAAATAGAATAGAATTTGATTTTTCCGGGAATGTTTATCTCTGGCCCTCATGTACTTTTTCTTTAAAGTTTAAGACTTGCACTTTCACAGGGCTTTTGTTGGCCCAGTGACGGGCAGAGATATGTTTGCTGGTATAAATAGCTGCTCGTGGCTTTAGAAAGTCCAGCTTAGAGTTGTCGTGGGAGCCAGGGCTTGAACTAGGGTGTTGTGCTCACGGGAACTCTTCTGCTTATCAGAGAGGCACAGGATTCATGTATCAGTGCCTTGGAATTGCTTGTCCTTTTATTGTTGTTGCTGAAGAATTGGGTATGAAGCATTTGGAATGGCTCCATTTGGAAATAAAGCATGGCTAGGCCCTGACTGATGTCTAACACATTTTCTTTGAGATGGTTTCAGTGTTTTATTCATGTTGGAGAAGCAGAAGAAAGGGATTTTTATTTTTTTTTTACCATTGATACTCTTCCTGAATAAATGTTGCACTAGATGATACTGTGAGGTCTGGAGTAATTTTGATGAACAGCAATAGTGGAGAATAAAGGAGAAGATACCACTGAGTTCAAAACACTTCTCTCCTTTAAATGTTCAAATTCTATCTCTTTATCAAAACTACATGTATCTCAAGAATGGAGAAAATCTGGTTGTCAGACCTGTTGCTGTAAATGTCTCTTTCTGGGCATCATTCACTTCACCTTGGACCATATGACTTCGGTAGTTGCAGAAAGCCACAGCTTTTCTTGGCGAGTTATAGTTTCTCAGATTGTTTTAATTGCTTTAATTTCTCTGCTTTCTTTGTTGCCTGGTGTTCCATTGTTCCTTTTGTCTGGTTGCTGACTCCACGTCCAATCTTGATTGGTAACTGTAATAATAGAATCATAGAATGGTTTGGGTTGGAAGGGACCTTAAAGATCATCCAGTTCCAAACTCCCTGTCATGGGCAGGGACACCTCCCACTAGACTAGGGTGCTCAGAGCCCAGTCTAATCTGGATTTGAGCACATCCAGTGATAGAGCATCCACAGCTTCCCTGGGCAACCTGTGCCATTGTCTCACCACACTCAGAGTGAAGAATTTCCTTCTTATTTTCAATCTAAATCCACCTCTTCCAGTTTCAAACCATCACCCCTCATCCTGTCTCTGCAGGCCTTTTTAAAAAGTCCCTCCTCAGCTTTTCTGTACCCCCTTTCAGATACTGGAAGGTCACAATAGGGTGTCCCTGGAGCTTTCTCTTCTCTGGGCTAAACAAGCCCAACTCCCTCAGCCTGCCCTCATAGGAGAGGTGCTCCAGCCTTCTGATCATCTTTGTGGCCTCCTCTGGACCCTCTCCAACAGGTCAATGTCCTTCTTGTGCTGAGGACTCCAGAGCTGGACACAGCACTTCAAGTGAGGTCTCACCAGATCAGAGTAGAGCAGAGCAGAGCAGAGTAGAGCAGAGCAGAAGGGCCAAATCACCTCACTCGATCTGGCCATGCTGCTCATGATGCAGCCCAGGACACGCTTGGGGCTTTCTGGGCTGTGCTCGCACAACATTGGCTCATGTTGAGATTTTGATCCACCAACACCCCCAAGTCTTTCTCTTCACGACTTCTCTCAATCCCCTTGTCACCCAGCCCCAACCTGTGCCTGGTATTGCCCCTCCCCAGGTGCAGGACCTTGCACTTGGCCTATGCTGAACTTCATGAGATTGATGTAGGACGACATCTCAAGCCTGCCCACATCCCTCTGGATGAGTCCCTTCCCTCCAGTGTGCAGATTGCACCACACAGCTTGGTGTCGTCTGCAAACTTGCTCGATCCTGCTGCCCATGTTGCTGACAAAGGGCCTAGAAAGTTATATCTTCTGCATCTAAATGTCTTCATGATTACATGAAGAAAGAGCAATGCTAGCTAGGATCCGTAAACTATCATCATGTATTGCAAATAGGGATACAGCTTATGTTGACTCACATGTTGGAGTATCTTGCTGGTAGCCACCATGATGTGCTAGGCAGTGTCTGTCTCTGTGTTTTCTGGTGATATTGAAGGAGTTGATTTCAGCAGAATCACAGAATCATTAAGGTTAGGAACGACCTTCAAGATTAAGTCCAACTATCCACCCAACATTATCAGGATCACTAAATCATGTCCTCAAGTGCCACGTCTACATGTCTTTTGAACCCCTGCAGGGATGGTGACTCCAGCCCCTCCTTGGGCAGCCTGTTCCAAGGCCTCACCACTCTCTCAGCACAGAAATTGTTCCTCAGGGCCAAGCTAAGCCTCCCCTGGTGCAACTTAAGCCCATTTCCTCTCATCCTATCACTGGCTACCTGAGAGAAGAGACCGACCCCCACCTCACTCCAACATCCTGTCAGGGAGTTGTAGAGAGCAATAAGATCTCCCCTCATCTTTCTCTTCTCCAGACTAAACAACCCCAGTTCCCTCAGTCACTCCTCATAAGACACGTTACTTAAAGCCTTGAGCGGCTCCTGACTTATCTACATAAATATCCATGTCTCTTTGATGTTTCTATCATTTGGTAAAGAACAATTATTCTGAAAACCTTTAAGTGTATAAAGGCATTCTCTTTGGGATCTACTTCCCGAAGTAGTTCAAAATAGTTCCAATCCTTTGTCCCTTAAGGTGTGCTGCAAGGCACATCTGTCTGCCTAGGCTCTTGGGGATTGACTTGAATGTAGGAAGTTCCATCTCAACACCAGGAGGAACTTCTTTGGTGTGAGGGTGATGGAGACCTGGAACAAGCTGCTCAGAGAGGTGGTGGAGTCTCCTTCTCTCGAGACTTTCAACCCCATCTGGCTCTGTTCCTGTGTGGGCTGCCATGGGTGATCCTGCTCTGGCAGGGAGGTTGGACTCCATGATCAGCAGAGGTCTCTTCCAACCCCTGCCGTTCTGTGATTCTGTGATTGCTATGTCCTGCTTTTGCTCTGTGTTGATTATGCTTTGAGGAAAGTTTCTTTAATATTTTTTTTTTATAAAAAGAAAATATTTAGAATATCCACACACCTTTTACAACACCATGAGGGCTGCTTGCATACTTCAGTTTGGTTCTGCTGAAGGTGCAACACAGCTGCTGATTTATACTCTCTACACTCCTGGCCCTTGTTTTGGGTCTGAGTTATGAACATCTGTTGATATCTTTGTCTTTCTCCCTGATCATACTCAGAACATAGTTTATGGACATGGATAAAACTTTTACGATGCTTTGTCTGCTCACTCACATGTGCAGTTGTAGATTCCTTTCTGGGTTGTCGTTTTATTTTGGCCTTTACTTGCCTGCTCTGCATGTGTAACAGTTGATAGAGAAGCAACCTCTGGAAGTTTGGTTTCCTCTTTACTGCCAGAAGTATGACATGTTTTCTTTGCAACAGTATTTTTCCTTCAGGACTGCTGCATGAGACTACCTTAGCATGGATGTGACAAGATTGATGCCAAGGATAGTCTTCTAAGTTTTTGGAACTGAGGGTTATTTTTGAAAAACGTATATGAATATTTGACTACTAAACAAGCTGTCTGTGCTGCAGGAGGCCAGGGTTAAAAAAGGCTGCCAAATTAATCAATAAAATTACCCCAAATTCCACCCAGCCATGGAATAGAAGGTCCTTTTCCAAGCCTCTAGAGACCATGGGGATAGAACCCAAGAGGTACAACAAGCATACTTTGGGGAACTTGCTTTTTCATAGAATCATAGAATGGTAGAGGTTGGAAGGGATCAGCAAGTCCAATCTCACTGCCAAAGCAAGATTACCCAGGGCAGGCCACACAGGAACAGATCCAGGTGGCTTTTGAAAGTCTCCAGAGAAGGAGACTCCACCACCTCTTGGGGCAGCCTCTTCCAGGCTCCATCAGCCTCACAGCAAACAAGGTTTTACTCCTGTTGAGGGGGAACTTCCTGGGTTCCAGTTTGTGCCCATTGCCCCTCGTCCTATCCCAGGGCACCACTGAAAAGAGCCTGGTCCCTTCTCCTTGACACCCACCCAGAGGAGATTTGTAAACATTAATGAGATCTCTTCTCAGGCTTCTCTTCTCCAGGCTAAACAGCCCCAGAGCTTTCAGCCTTTCCTCACCAGAGAGATGTTCCAATCCCTTCAGCATCCTCGGAGCCTCCTTTGGACTCTCTCCAGTATTTCCCTGTCCCTCTTGAACTGGGGAGCCCAGAACTGGACATAATACTCCAACTGTGGTCTCCTTAGTGCAGAGTAGAGGGGGAGGAGAACCTCCCTCGACCTGCTGGTTACACTCTTCTTGATGCACCTCAGGAGACCACAGTCTTTGGCCACAAGGGCCCATTGCTGTCCCATGGATAATTTATTGTTCACCAGGACTCCAAGGTCCTTCTCCATGGAGCTGCTTTCCAGCAGGTTACCTCCTCCCCTGTACTGGTGCAGGGGGTTATTCTTTCCCAGTTGTGGGACTCTACACTTGCCCTTGTTGAACTTCATGAGGTTCCCCTTTGCCCAGCTCTCCAGCCTGTCCAGATCTCTCTGGATGACAGCACAGCCTTTGGTGTATCAGACACTCCTCCCAGTTTTGTAACATGAACAAACTGGTTGAGGGTCCACTCTGTCCTTTCACCCAGGATTTTGTGTAAACCTTTCCCCCCCACCCCCATCCTGGTAGTGAAACTCCTCCTCCTCATGTTTTTTACCTTGTCAGGAGGATCAGAATAGTCCCTCCTTTCAAGACTGTAGATGTACATGCCACGTTGTGTTTACAAACTTTGTGAGTTACCATCTTTTGTGTTACTTAAATGTCTGCATTTTGAGGTATGATAGGTTTTTATCTTTAGTATGATTGTTATCATTCAAATGGACTGTTGTACCTACAATATATATGACTGGAAAAGGCAACGTAGTTTAGCCTCGTGTATGTGGACATAGGAATGAGAAAGAAATAATGTTTATTTCAGAAACCAGCTGTAGCTATGGCAACAGATGCATGTGGTGTTTCATCTGGGAAGCATAAGCAGCCATGTTAGAAAGGAAGAGGTTATTTCAATCATGGCTTTTCAATAATTTGTTGCATGAATTTTACAATTCGAGTATCGCCAGAGTTGAACTAATGAGTATTAGGTTAATTTTGATAATCAGCAGTGATTTTTCCTGCAATTAAATACTCTTTTTTCAGGTTATGGTTAAAAAACTGCTTGAGAAATTGTTCCTAGAGAGCCACTAACAAAATAAAGTTCAATATTACACAGGAAGGACATGGACCTGATGGAGAGGATCCAGAGGAGGCCATGCAGATGATCAGAAGGCTGGAGCACCTTTCCTGTGAAGACAGTCTGAGGGATTTGAGGTTGTTCAGTCTGGAGATGTGAAGGCACCAGGAAGACCTTATAGCAGCCTTCCAGTATCTGAAGGGAAAAGGAAAGCTGGGGAGGGACTGGTTACAAGGACATGTGGTGATAGGACGAGGGGCAATGGTTAGAAACTGGAGCAGGGTAGATTTAGATTGGACATTAGGAAGAAGTTCTTCACTCTCACGGTGATGGGACACAGGAACAGGTTTCCCAGGGAAGTGGTGGAAGCCCCATCACTGGAGACATTCAAGGTCAGGCTTGATGAGGCTCTGAGCAACCTGCTCTAGTTGAGGATGTCCCTGCTCAGTGTAGGGGGGTTGGAGTAGATGACCTTTGGGGAGTCCCTTACAACTCAGGGCATTCTATGATTTTGTGATTTCGGAAGTGGAAACAGAATGTACACTTTTTATAGCTCTCCTTGTTACTGTTTTATGTCCATGGTGTCTCTAACAGGATAACACAGACTTCTAACTACATGTCCACAGGCAGAATGGGTTCTAGCTGGATATTAATTTAACTAGTACTTAAATGCTTACCTAATTCATAAACGTTTGTGTCAAGGGTATGTGGTTCCTACGGGCACATTAGAGGAGTTTCTAATTTAGGTTGATTTCTTGTTAATAATTCAAAATAGTGCCATCTTTCCAAAGCCTTAGGTTCTGTCCCTGGCTGATGCTTTGATGGTACCATATCTATCCGAAGCTGAAAGTCCCATTACCCTCTTGCAATATCAACTGCTTCCAAAACTGCAGTAAGAAACGTGACAAAGCACTTTATGCCTTTGTTTGTAGTAGTTGCAGAGAGCCAAGGCTGCATGCTAATGATCTCAGTAGTGACTAATGAGTAGAGAAGTTTTCAAGCAAGAAGATGTTGAAAGACGTTAAATAGCAGAAGCAAGGGAGAAAGAAGATCTTTGAGCACTAAATCAGACCACCAGTGTTAAACTCTGACAGCAGCAGCCTGGAAGTTTCAGGTGGAATTCACACCCATCCATACGGTCCATATGGGATATATGCACCAATTTACTCCTTTAACCATCATTTTAATAGCAGCTAATTTTCAAATTAGCAATCGAAGAGAATTAGGAATTAAAAGGAGGTGCAGGTTCTGCACTGATTCACCGTGAAGGGGTTAATTTTATCTTTAAAGAAGCATAAAAAGAAAACCCCATGTAAAATGAGCACAGATCTGGCTCAGTGACACACTTTGGCAACAATTCCAAAGCTAAATCCTTGACTGGCTCTTTTCTTTGTAGAAGTATATTTTCTTACATTTATCCTCAAATTTACATACAAAGTTGGCCTGTGCAGCTCTGGGAAGGTCACATTAGAAATCCTGGAGTGGATGCTCCAGATCAGCGATCATTCCCTTCCATCAACCCCTCTGGAAAATGGAATTCCATGTTATATGCAGGACATGCTTCCTGGTGAGTGTGTTGGAATGAGGCTTTTCTTCTTTACGTATGTGCCCAGGCAGCCTGTAAAGGCCTGAAGGCACTAGGAATGTGATTTCTCACCTTATGAAGGATTACACAAAACTGATCCTTCAAGCACCTTGTCCCCAGTGAGTCTGTCATAATAAAGAACGTTTTCATTCTGAAGAGATTCACCATTGCAGAGGAAGAATTTAATATATTCAGTTTTTCTGAAGACAGAATTTTACCTCCTCTTTCACTCCCAAACCCTGGAGCTAAATATTTGTTTATGTTTGTGAGCATGGTATGTTTTTCTGTGATGCTGGTAGGGCAGATTTAGACTTTGCTCAAGTGTTTTGTTATGACAGAAAATTACATTTATATTTTAAATTTACTATTTCATAAGTAAACACCACAGATGAAATTTTCCATCCTGACCTACACAGTAGCTCTCAACAGCAATAGTCTGTTCATCCTGGATGAGGGGAACTCCCATTGATGTGTGGATCTGAGAGGAGAATTTTGCCCTCAGGGCTCAATTTTGCTCTGAGATTGACATATGCATATCATCAAAAATAGAATAATCTATGCATTTGAGGAGCTATCAGCAGCTCCCGTGCAATGCTGTTGCTCTTGGAGATTTCTGACATCCTACTAAAATGTGTGATAGACTCAGAGGTATCCTAGGTCTGTTCGTGCTAACAACCCCTCCCCCCAAATAGATGAGGCTGAAACAGAAAGGGTGATCTTTCTTTGTTATTGTAATTATTCATATTATGACGTATCAGGTAAATTTAACAAATACTTTTAATCTCCTATCACTTCCTTGAGTAGCTCATACTAGGGCCTCACACAGGTATTCAGGCAGGAGCTGTCTGGCTGCATGTGATTTTTCACACTCTTTAACATTCTCTGAGAGACATCCACAAAACATGGCATTTGTGGCTCTCAGTGGGAAGAGCAGGTTACACAGGTCTTAAGAATTATAGTTCCATTGGGGGTGGAACAGTATTTCAGCACCTTCTTGCTCCTTGATGTTTGTAAATCTAGAAAAAGTTACCTGAGGAGCAAAAAATCCTCACTTCTTCTTCTTGCACAGCGAGCTTTTGTGGTCTTTCTTTCCACGTGGGCTCCCCAGGTCAAGAGGGACAGGGAAATACTGGAGAGAGTCCAAGGGAGGCTGCGAGGATGCTGAAGGGACTG
>WUAM01000242.1:362796-375312 GCA_024336885.1 Actenoides hombroni | reverse complement strand
TGATTTAATTTTTTTTTTTAATTTTTTTTTTTTTTTAAATAATACCTCAAGATCAACAGATCTGTGTGTATGTGGCTGAAATAGGATTTGATTCCTGGAAATGGCACTTGTTTCTGTATCAGAGATGTTTTAAATCTTTCATGCTAATAGATGTAACCCTCTGATGGTGGAAATCCCACCTCCTCAAGCTGATGAGGCCAGCAGTGAAGCATCTGTTATACTCCTGATAGATACAACATAATGTTGGTACTAGGAAAAAAAAAATGCATTACGAAAATATTTTTCATTTATAGAAATTCTTTTCATATAAGAAAGAAAAAAAACACATTAAAGCAGAAATTCGAATCTCTGAAGCAGCAGAAACCTGCACTGAGAAATCCAGCAGGCTGAGAAAAAAAAACCCTAAAGCCAAATAAAGCACAAAAATCCGGAGTCCTTCCTTACAATTTATGCGACGCAGCTGAGCGCATCTGTAGTGGGCACTCCAGAAATCACTTTTCATTAAATCATACTTTTCCTGCCTTTAGTTTCTTCCATATGTCATAAACCAATCTTGCTTTGCTCTCCTGGTCAGATGAGCCAAGTAGCTGCTTCTGGTGGCAGATGAGACCACAGGCTGCATCCTCTCTCCCACTGTAATGGGATCCAATGTACAGGAGCACTGGGAGCTGGCACTGATTGCTAATATTTGCTTTACTGCGCAAGGGTAATAGGCTGATGCTTCCCAGGATTGCTGGACTGGCTAAGGCTCTGCTAAACTCCATACATGACTTGGGGTAAACCTGAGGAAAACCATCTGGAAAAACAGCCAGGAATGTGCCCTGGCAGCCCCAAAAGCCCCAACTGTGTCCTGGGCTGCATCAAAAGATGCATGGCCAGCAGGTCAAGAGAGATGATTCTGACCCTCCACTCTGCTCTGGTGAGATGTCACCTGCAGTACTGCGTCTAGCTCTGGCACCCCAAACACAAGAAGGACATGGATCTGTTGATATGGGTCCAGAGGAGGCCACAAAGATGATCAGAAGGCTAGAGCACCTCTCCAATGAGGACAGGCTGAGGGAGTTGGGTCTGTTCAACCTGGAGAAAAGAATTCTCCAGGGAGACCTTATAGTGGCCTTTCACTATCTGAAGGAGGCTACAGGAACACTGGAGAGAGATGTTTTATAAAGACATGAGATGACAGGACGAGGGACAATGGTTTTAAACTAGAGCAGGGTAGATTTAGATAGAACATTAGGAAGGAGTTCTTCATTCTGAGGGTGGTGAGACAATAGAACAGGTCACTCAGAGAATCTGTGGACACCTTATCCCTGGAAGTGTTTAAGACCAGGCTGGATGAGTCTCTGAGCAACCTGGTCTAGTGGGAGGTGTCCCTGCCCATGGCAGGGGGGTTGGGACGAGATGATCTTTAAGGTCCCTTCCAACCCAAGCCATTCTATAATTCTGTCATTACATGCTTCAGAGGGGTTCAGGTAAGAAGGTGAATGAGGGCTGAGTACAGTGATCATTAAAATGCTTTATAAGCATCTTGTTGCTTCATGACCATTCCCTGTTCACTTATTAAAGGACTGGGGGTGAGAAAGGCTGAATGAATTGTCTAGAAAGGTTATTGAGCTGGGTATCCCTTTCATCAACCCAGGGCTCGGCTGGAGCTTTCTGAAGCACTTGTCAATTGGAATAGAGCCTGAGACTGTCAGCTACTGAAATCTCTTTTTCCAGACCAGATTGGCAGCTGCAGTGCATCATCATGAGGCTTTATAAGTTTCTGAGCAACCTGCTCTAGTTACCAATGTCCCTGCTCAGTGCAGGGGGGTTGGACTAGATGACCTTGGGAGGTCCCTTCCAACCCAAGGCATTCTATGATTTTATGGTTTTATGATTCTGTTTTTGCTAACAAAACCTCTTACCTCGCATCCTGCTTTACGACTGGATTTTGGTGCTCTATTGATGAGGTATGAATGCAATGTGACTCGAGAAGAGACAATTTAGTCAATGGAAAGAAAAATCCACCTGCAGTCTTTAGGTCTGCCATATAATTCTCTCTCATTCTGGCACATGGCATGGCCTATGGCCTAAGCCTTATTAGGACTAACTTTACTTCCTGGAGCTAACACTTCTGATTATGATGCTGAGAAAAAAATACCCTGAGGGCAGAAGAGACACATGAGACTAATTTCTCAGTAATTGTTTCAGTACTAGAAGGTCAACTGTCATAGAATGATAGAATGACAGAATCTTAGAATCTTGGAATGCCCCAGATTGAAAGGCACCTCCAAAGGTCACCTAGTCCAACTACCCTCAACTAGAGCAGGGTGCTCAGAGCCTCATCAAGCCTGACCTTGAATGTTTCCAGTGATGGGGCCTCCACCATCTCCCTGGGCAACTTGTCCCGGTGTTCCACCACCCTCAGAGTAAAGAACTTCTTCCTAATGTCCAATCTAAATCTACCCTGCTCTATCTTAAAACCATTGCCCCTCATCCTATTTTTACAAGCCCTTGTAACCAGCCCCTCCCCATCTTTCCTGTAGCCCCCTTCAGATACTGGAAGGCCACTACAAGGTCTCCCCAGAACCTTCTCTTCTCCAGGCTGATCAACCCCAAGTCCCTCAGCCTGTCCTCATAGGAGAGGTGCTCCAGCCCTTGGATCATTTTTGTGTCCCTCCTTTGGACCTGCTCCATCAGGAACACCTTGTGCTGGGGACTCCAGAGCTGGACACAGTACTGCAGATGTCATCTCACCAGAGCAGAGTAGAGGGGCAGAATCACCTTGCTCGATCTGCTGGCCACCTAACAGGGCTTTCCATACCATGTAGCTTGATGTCTACTCTTTCAAAAATTGTTTTAAAGCCAAACTGAGGAATGTTTCAGAGGGAAATTAATTGGCAGAACTCTAAACTTCCTTTTTGGTGTCTCCAGCCTTTAGATCCAAACTTTTCAGAATCTTTCCTGATAATCAAGGAAGGCATACAAATTATCCTGTATTTGATCTGCTTGCAGTAGATTAGAAAATCTCTGTAGTAGCCCTGTTTTCACTCGGTCACGTTTTCTTTCAAATGGTCCATTGGCAGTAGAAATGATCACGTGTCATCTCAGTTTAATGACAAACATGCTTTGAAAAGAAAACTGATATTTGGCAGAAAAACTGATCACGTGTCATCTCAGTTTAATTGCGTGTCATCTCAGTTTAATGACAAATATGCTTTGAAAGGAAAACTGACATTTGGCAGATTCGTTCAGTCATTTTATGATTGCACACTTCTGATCAGCTAATAGACTTTTCAATATAAACAAACTCCAACAACTATGTGCAACTTTTTATGACTTGAAGTGGTACTAAATATATGGCTCTATCTTCAGCCAGAATAACCACAATGTACCTTGAATGATGTCAGTAAAACCACTCTCTTACTGTTTTGTTAAGGACACAATGACCTATGCAGGTCCAACTTGAAACAATCGTCTTTCTCTCTGACTCAGGAGAGAATCTTGCCAAATTCAAGAGAGGGAAAAAGAAACTAATATTTTTAAGCTGTAAGGGTTTAAAATGATGGATTTACTCAGGTTTAGGAGGAAAACTTTAATCTGACTTCTTGTTTTGGATTAAGAAAAGTGCTTCCAGAGCCCTGAATGTGAGTGAAGGTTGGCCTCTCGTTGGTCTGTAATAGCAGCATTTCTCTTGGAATCTGTAGCTCTGCAGGGATTATGAGAACATGGAATTTGGAGAAGGAAAATTTGGCTATGTCAGATAGTTTATTCCCCTGGAAGAGTTGAATATTCCATAAACAGACAATAGATCAGCCCTTATGTGTAAATCCCACTGATTTTACACAGTGGGGAGACCAGAACTGCAGCAGCAGTTATTTAAAACGGAGATGAATTAAGAACATTGAAGATGAAAACTTTTCTATAAATTCTCACACCGTCTTGTAGCATGTTGCTGCTGGATTGGAAGGATTTTAGTCAAAACAAGGTGTCATGAGAACCTGGAAAAAAATGGTCATGGTGTTATTAGTTCATTGGGTCTTTCCATATAGTTGTTATTATCGTGGTCTAACTTCTGATTCAGCTCTGACTTCTTAAGTGCCTTGACAGAATTGGAAAGTACATCCTACCTCTTGGCAGGAGCTCATGTGCTGAGGATGCATCTTTATTAGCTATTTATCAGTTATTCTGGGGTACATCAAAGAAGAGTGTGGCCAGCAGGTCAAGGGAGGTTCTCCTCCCCCTCTACTCTGCCCTGGTGAGAACTGTGTCCAGTTCTGGGCTCCCCAGTTCAAGAAGGATGGGGAACTGCTGGAGAGGGTACAGCAAAGGGTTACAAAGATGAAGAGGGTATGGTGCCCTGTGATAGGATGAGGGGCAACAGGCACAAACTGGAACATAGGAAATTCCTTTTAAACATGAGGAGGAACGTCACTTTGAGGGTGATGGAGCCCAGAGAGGTGGTGGAATCTCCTTCTCTGGAGACATTCCAAACCCACCTGGACAATGCCATCCTGTGTGACCCTCTCTAGGTGAACCTGTTTTGGCAGGGGGGTTGGACTCAATGACCTCCAGAGGTCCTTTCCAGCCCCTATCATGCTGTGATTCTGCGATTATGTAGACATAGCTTTGTTTATCTGGTCAGGAGACAAATAGAGAAGCATTTGCAACAACACTCACTAGGGCAGCTCTTGCAGCAACCTCACACTTTTTACAGATTTGCAGATATGCCTGAGTATGGTGGTCATATGGATGCTCTTTCATTATCACCTGGCATATCATTGAGGTGGACAACACATTAAAACTCTGCCTTTCAGAAGAAAAAAAAAAGAAGAAAGATAAGAGGTAACTTTGAGCAATTTTCCTTTTTCTTTCTCTTGGCTCTGCTCAAAGTTGTGCTTTCTTAGGCTTTCCAGATGATGCCCTTCTGTATTTTGGCAATCCCAACCACCTGGAATTCAAAGACCACTTTCATTTATAATGGGTTTTCAGACATTTGACAAGCTGCTTGGGCCTAGAGTGTAGTTTAAACCTTGCTCGTCATGTTCAGAGATCTGTCATACTGAGCATGGCTGAGATAGTCTCAGAAGCAGCAAGCCTGGGATTGGGTATGATAAAGATGTAGTCAAGGCCAAGCAGAGGGAAATCAGACTTTCCCACTTCTATGTATCTGTTGTGGTATTTGCCTGCTTCTTTTTGTTTGCCTTTTTTATTTATTACTGTACCACTGATCTTGGACCAGATGTGCTAAGTCCTGTGCATCTTGAGAGCAGCAGATTTACTGGATGTGTGCAGACCATCTGCACCCTGCATGTGTAATAGGTCCAGTCCTTCCAAGCACTGTGTTAGATTGTGCTACGTGGCTTGCACACCTAGGAAATGATAAGAGGAATTGCCCTAGTCCTAGTTCTTCTGAGGGATTAGAAAGAAGAGAAACTTCTTCTGCTGTAGAAAAACTGACCTTCAAGAAGAAGGAGCTTTTCCCCATCCAGGAAACTTGTTCTGTGAGCTTTAGATAGAAGACAAATTCAGTGACTATGAGAAACCACAGCATCTGAGAAAGAAATCTGTTCAACAGTTAATATGGCTTCAGGCTCTACAGTCTCCTGAGGCAGCAAAGCAACTTCTTTGTCCTAGAAACTCTTTCAAGGTGTCAGCCTTGTCAGTGTGGCACTTGTGAACCACTGTGCCGGCAAACTACAGGACATGGGATTGGATCTCCAGCCAGTAAAGGCCAAGGGTCCCAAATGATCAGTCTGGTTGAGAACTGTGGAGCTGATGTAGCTATCCACAGTGTTGGGAAAGGGGTGAGATACCAGGTCAAATTCTTGAACACAAATGAAGTACCAGGGAGGAACTGATGGTGCTGGGAATAAAAAGGAAGGAAGAAAGATCCTCGAGTGAAAGAACGAAGCAATGAAAAATTTCACTGCAGAGAAAACTCTGGGTATGTGGAAGGTAACAGTAGAAGATGTGAATGACCCCGTACTCTTTACGTGCTTACAAAAGGGAAGACAGAAGATAATAATTCTGTCTGACCATAGGTGGTACTGAAGTCCTGACAAGTTTCTTTGGTTTCTGGTTACCTAGGAAGTCAGAATTAACTGTGAAAGTGTTCATCAGCATTTTACTCTGAAGTAATGAAATATAAGGATTTTTTTTTTAATTTAAAAAAAAAAGGAGAACATATTAAAAAGGAAGGTGAAATTCCTAGCATTCAAAGTCTCTGTGGCTGAACAGAATATTTTACTATTTACTGGAGCAAGACCCTGGTTACAGACTGGAATCTGGAACAAATCATTGGAACATCAAGAATTAACTCTTGACAAAGGAGTTAAACTTTGTCGAACGAACCAGCTCCCCAGTTCAGAATGAAAGGGAGGACATAATTGAGAATCAAAAATAGTGCAAAGAAAGATGTTTGAGGAAGTTATAATTGGAGTCCTACAAGAGCAGCATCTGGGCCTGCAGATGGTGTGGAAAATAGTGCAAGCCATAAACTGGAATAAAGGTATGCACCAGATTACATCACTGTGAAATAGTTTGTAAGGAGCAGCATAGAGGAGATCAATGACAGCACAGTTTGCTCTGGGGGATTCTTCATAAGAGCAATTCATCAGAAGATGAATGAACTATCACCCTGAAAGCAAGGAAGACATTTATTCATTTTAAATTGGATACTGGTGTACATGATGGTGTGTTGATTGAAATAATGTTATCCTCCTGACAAGAAGCAGATAATGGAGAGTCAGGGGAGGCTTACAGGGGTAAGCTAATAGCAACTAAAGTTAACATGAGGGTAAATAAAGTGGACAGATACGGTCTGTATTAACTTTACAGAGAAGAGCATTCATTGTGGAATAAATAACTTGTTGAGCCTTAATCCTCATCAGGACGACGCGCTCATGGGAGAGGACGGGAGGACAATATACCTGAGGAAGCATTAGAGGACATCAGCTAGGGAACAAGCTGTCTCTGAGCAGAACATACATCAGAGGAGAGATTCAGCCTCCCTCCAGTCCCTCTTCCTCTTCAAATTCCATTCCTCTTAAGGAAGAGGCTAAAAGAGGAGCTGTGTGAGTTTACTACCCCAAGAATCACAAAACGCACAGAAGAATGAACTGCGGGTACATTCTTTGCTCATCTCTAGAGAAGAAAAGAGGGACAGAATGTTTTGCATCTAGATAGATCAGAAGAATTGATTAAATATGAAATAAGAATAAAATCACAGTAGTTGTTAGGAGATCATTTTCAGGGAAGCTGTCTAATACCAGATATTTTTATACCCTGGATGTATCAACAGGGTTCTGAGAAATGTCTTTGGAAAAACACAACACATGTCTTGTGCGTTTTCCATGTCTTATTGAGAAAACCCTGTTTCTCCAGACTTCCACTTAGGTTGTGCACAGCACTCCATTTATTTCCACAGGAAATACAAAAAAGTTTTGATAGTGCAGAAGGAATCAAGGCACCGTAGATTATATTTTAATCTGGGACAAATGGTAAAAGAAACCGAAATGTCAGAAGAGAATGACTGGAATCTCTGAGCATCCTGGAGCAGAACCAGAGGTGCTGGGTTAGTGTGATGCCACCAAAATGTAAATTTTCTGTAACATAAATAAAACACCTGAGAGAGATTATTCAGCAGGAGATAGAAGTAACAGTGAAACCACTGCTGTCGACGAAGAAGTTGTAGATTTCTTGGAATGATGGGTTACGTAAGGACAAGTGTACCTCATACTGCTACCTGAATAACTAAATAAGAGAAAGCTCCTATGAAATGACATTGCCTGACCTTAATAAAAAAGTCTAAGGCATAAAAGGAATGAATTTGAGAGGATGGTATGCACAAATCTATATTGTCCACAGGTGCCTCTAAGAAAGGTTTTGGTGCAGTCTTCTTGCAGGGGAGAGTGGTCACAGTGAGAGACCAGTGGTTTATGCATAGTAGATGCTAACAGGAAATTAGAGTTAATAAGCTCAGATAGAGAAGGAGGCTTTGGTGTGGTTGTAAAAGACTTCATGTCTTAGTTGTGGGAGGCCTTAGCTATTACTATTTTATTAGCTGAAATCGACTGCAAACCACTTATTGCTGTTACTGAAAATGGCCTCGCTAACACTCCAGAGAATTCACAGCTTATGTTTTTTCAACTACAAATGGATGATTTTTAAATTGAATTTGAACCTGGAAGGGATTTTGAGATGCAGACACACTCTTTAAAACATTTGACAGAGGTGGAGAAGTCCAACATTAGCATATTACGCTAATAAAAATAAACATTGTGTTCTGATGTGAGCTATGGACCACAAGTTTCAGACTGACTACTTTGGTTGAGGCTCTACACAAGGTAACTAAGATGAAAATGAGAGTGGCGAACCTATCATAGTCCTTATTACTATTCTCAGTGTAAGGGGAACTACTACCATGGCGTGATAAATTTGTTTCAAGAATCATGACTCCTAAGTTGTTATTAAAAAGTAAGTGAGAAGTAGTCATGAAGGCTCTTTGAGGAAGAAAATTCTAAAGGAAAGAGGGGAGTTAATTTGACCTTAAATGAAGAGTAGTATCGAAGAGGCTCTTAAGTTTTGCTGCATATACCAGAAATAAAGATCAAGGTGTAGGGAAGTGTTGTATTGATGGTACAGAGGAAAAAACTGGCTGGAGCAAAGTACACATAGATTATTTACAGTGATTAGAGGGAAAAAAGTGTAAACCAGAACTCTGTGAACTACATACTTACTATTAATGTGACTCCTCTTACATAATTTTGTTGAGAGATACAGGTAAAGAACTGATAATAGTCATCAAAGGTCTTCTTTTGCTTAACACACCTGACTTGACAGAAATGGCCCAGAATTAGGTGCGCGTGAATGAAAGCAGCTTGCAATGCAATATTGTCTTCATCAGCTTCGTGCAAGTTCCGGTGACTGACTGTCCAGTAGATGGGTGAAAAGTGACGTGTTAGACGGGAAACAAACCCAGAATGTTTAGACAGTAGATGTCCAGGTTATGAACCAGCCAGGAGAAGCAAATGTCCTGTATTCTGATAGAAGTAGGTCATAGAAACGTGGAATCATGGAATCATGAAGTCACAGAATCATGGAATCTCAGAATCATAGACTCGTAGGATCATAAAATCATGGAATCATAGAATCACAGAATCATAGCATTATAGAATCTCAGAATCATAGGATCATAGAATTATAAAATCACAGAATCATTGAATCATAAAATCACAGAAACATAGAATCATAGAACCATAAAATCATAGAACGTCAGGGGTTGGAAGGGACCTCTGAAGATCATCAAGTCCAACTCCCCTGCCAAAGCAGGTCCGATCTTCCAGAGGAAGTGAGACACCACCTCAGACACTAGTTTAGTTGGATACTTTAGTTATTATTGTGACTTCATGTGTTTGCATTAATAACGTTTTTAATTATAGCTGTCATTACATTCTGCCTTGGAATGGAACGTGTGGTATTTGGGGTTGTGCCTTCAAAGGCCGAGCAGCTTGGCAGGGCACTGTGGGGCTCTTGTTGCAGTGTGCAGGCAGCTGGATGAAAACAGAGGATTATTCCCAGCACCTCCGCTGATGAGTAGCACTGAAGACCACAGAGGGAAGAGCTACTGAGGGCCAGAAGATAGACGAGAGGCAACTTGCCCTCCACCTATGATTGATCAGCTAAGACCCTGTGGGAGATGGGCCATTTGCTCCCACTAGCAGAGGAGGTGCCAACCCACCCAGAGAGAGGGATTCTGAGAAGTCTCTGAAAGGGGAATCTCAAGGAATGTCCCTCCTCCCTCTGGCAGTCATTCCTGCGGGAAACACTGCCTGCCTCCTAAGGAGCTGGAGAGTCTCAGCGACTGGAATATGAGGCAGAAAAACTCCTTTTGCCCATTTGCAGGGCTGTGAAAGGCCTTCAGGATTTGGCCCACAGGCAGTAGAAATTGTAAGGCTGATGTGAATATGAAATAGGCTGACAGGTACTGCAGGTGAGACATTTTTCTGGTATGTACAACTTAACTCTGGCAGGTTGAGATGGTATGACTCGGTTCCAAGCCTAATAAACCGACAGACCTTGCGTTTCCTATGAATGGGCTCATTCATTTCAATGGCAACGTGTGTACACATGTGTTTGTGTGTGTGCGTGCGTGTAGCGGGAAGAGAATCACTCTCCTCCCTTCTCCTCGTGGCCTGTATCATGCCGCATGCCAGCGTAGCCAGTCTATCAACTCCTTCATAAGGAACCTGAAATAAAGAGTCCAAGGAAAGTTTAACAGCTTCATAGCTTGTAATTCTCTTTTGGCCACGTTTTGTTTGTCAGGGAGAGCACAAGAATGAGGCCACACATAATTTAACACCTTCCCCTATTTAGAGTTTGTTAGTTTAACTTTTTTTCTGAGATTGTTTTTTTTAAAAAAAAAAATTTGTCTGAATTTAGGGCTTGTGAAGGAAAGTGAGAGCCCTGAAGACTGTAGTTTTCCTTGCAGAATGGGCACGGGATGAGCTCCAGCACAGCAAGCTTCCCTGTATGACCACCCTGGTCTGACCTTGAATGACCTTTTGTAGGGCCCAGTAGAGTCTGTCTTCATATCTGTCCAGTTCTTGGCCTTTTTGCTACAGTTGACAGCCAGGCTGAGCCAAATACGGTGATGCATCTGGGAGGATGATCTATGTCCAAGATCAGAGCCTGATTTCTTTCTCATCAGCGCCATGTTGTAATAACCTTTCTAATAATCAGGAGGCTGGCGAGTGGAGCTAATGAAACGGAGATCTCAGGGTGAGCATTTCAACACCTGCAGCCATGGAAGTGCCACCTTTCCCAAGGGCTCTGTTATTACAGCCATGCTCGGGCTCTAACACTTGCTGGGCCTTGTACAAACCCA
Source organism: Actenoides hombroni (assembly GCA_024336885.1). Lineage (NCBI taxonomy): Eukaryota > Metazoa > Chordata > Aves > Coraciiformes > Alcedinidae > Actenoides > Actenoides hombroni. The sequence continues at coordinate 364,442 of WUAM01000242.1, read as the reverse complement.
GAGCAGGACATTAACAAAAAAAATGGTGGGAGGAGAAATGCTTAAAGGCATAACCCCTCCTACCATATCTCTTTAATAACAGAGCAGAGGCCCAGGGAAATAAAATAGCTTTAGCTTTCCCTACTACAGCTATAAGACAAAAGGACTTGGTGATTCCAGTGTCCTGGATAGCCCAGCACATTGACCCTGGTGGGTTTTGAAGGTGGATGATGAGAATCCGAGCTTACCTCCAGCAGGTAGATAACAGCTCAGGCAGCTACACACCTCACAATTTTGATATGTTTTGAGGGTTTTTGAAAAGCCCCACTCCTGAATTTGCTTTAGCAAAGACTTACTAAAGACCACCCCAGGACTTTTCTTAACAAGGATTCTCCAGTCAAAGCCCAATGTCTTCAAACCTCATGCTAGCATCACAAACCTCATGCTGACATCACCACGGGGTCTGATGTACTGGCCACTGCAAAGACTTTTAGACTCACCCCCCCCACCCATCGAGGTGGATGTCCTCTAATCCTGAAGTCAGGTAGTCTCACGGGCTTGGTGATGTCCTCATCAACCTCACCAGAGGTTGTCCTCACCGGAGTATGCCCTGCTAAATGTGCAGTGCTACAACAAGAAAGCTGCTGGGACTCCATCTGAAGCCAGGACACATTGCGTTGGCATGCTGGTTGGCTCTCTTGGAACAGCACATGCTGTTGTATTCCTGTGCAAGGAAGGAAGTGGGGATCTGTAAAGGTCCTTAGACAGGTCACCTCATGGTCCACAGTAGAGCCTTCATCCTTGACGTTTCCAGGGCAAGATCCTGCAGGAAAGCATGGTCTTTATATCTGCACAGCTCTGAATTATGAGTCCTAACAACATTCAGAGGAACCCTGGGTTTAATATCACATATTAGTTATTCCCACTAAGATGTGACCAAAATCTGAATCTCGGTTTTATTTCAGCACCTGGAAGTGTGACTCTGAGCATGTTTTCTGCTGGGATTTAATTTCGGTCTGTGATTAAGACAGAGACACTTAGACTCCATTTATCAGCTCCCTGCAAAATTCTGCCTGTTTAGGTCCAGAAGGTTTGTTGGGCTCAGCTCTGCAGAAAACTGCTCTCTTGCGTTTGATCTTTTTCGCAAGGTATCAAAGTTAGCAACGGTTAGTGACGAAATTACTATTATTATTCATTAACTCTGGTCTCTCAGAGGAACCATATGTGCAGAACAGAGGGAAAAGAATACTGTTGTTTTTTAATACTGAGTCACTGCTACTGATTAAGTGTTTCTTCCTTTTATGTTTTCTTTTTAAGAAAAAGAAATGAAAAACAAAGTTTGGGGTTTGTTTTTTTTGTTGTTTTGTATTGTTTTTTTTCCCTGAAGCCTGAATGTCAGGAGAGTTGATTTCCTCTGGGTGCCACAGTGTCTTCAGAAAGTTTTATTCCAGCAGGCCATGGTGATATCAGCCAGCACTTGTTTTAAAGGATATCTGTAAAAAACTCATGGTTAGATTCTTGCATCTCAGGTCACAGGAGAGTGTGACTATTAACAAGTTCCAGCTGTTTTATGGAGTTTCACCAGCCGTTTCTGGATCTTTAGGGTTGGGGTTTTTTTCTTTGGTTTTTTTTTTTTTTTTCTTTTTAAGGAAATCTGTTTACTGCCT
>WUAM01000242.1:325754-349177 GCA_024336885.1 Actenoides hombroni | reverse complement strand
GCCCATTTCTTTCCCCGCACCCGCAAAACAAAAAAGCAAGTGCACACCCCCCCCCCCCCCCCCAAAAAAAAAAAAAAAGCAATTATTGAAAATCAATACCATAATAATGTGAGCAAAGCTGTGTTTTTTCCTTGATAGCCAATTATGAGCAATTTACTAAAGTTGTCAACTCATGGCAAAACAAATAGTGTTAATAGTATAGATTTCATCAAGACCTATCTGTCTTGTTATTGCTGCAGTCTTAGCAGTGTTCCAAGCTCAAGCTGGTAATGGAGCAATAACTCACCCAGCGATGGAGAGAGGACCAGCACCAGTTGCCTTTGGAGCAAGGGGACTGAGCACTGCCACCATGCAATATGTCCAGATGTGATTCTTTCCCCATAAATAACCACTGCATTTTCACAGGAACCATAATACCAAGCAATTTCTTATGTGCTTTTCACAGAATGGTAGGGGCTGGAAGGGACCTCTGGAGATCATGGAGTCCAACCCCCCTGCCAAAACAGGTTCACCTAGAGAAGGTTACACAGAATCACATTGTCCAGATGGGTTCAGAATGTCTCCAGAGAAGGAGACTCCACCACCTCTCTGAACAGTCTGGGACAGGCTCTGTCACTCTCACAGTGAAGAAGATCCTCCTCATGTTCAGATGGAACTTCCTATGTCCAAGTTTGTGACCATTACCCCTTGTCCTGTCACTGGGTACCTCTGAATGAAGTCTGGTTCCATCTTCCTGACACCCACCCTTAAAGTATTTCTAAGCATCAATGAGATCCCCCCTCAGGCTTCTCTTCTCCAGACTGAAAAGACCCAACTCCCTCAGCCTTTCCTCAGCACAGAGATGTTCCCACCCCCTCATCATCTTTGTAATCCTTTGCTGTAGCCTCTCCAGCAGTTCCCTGTCCTTCTTGAACCAGGGAGTCCAGAACTGGACACAGTTCTCCAGAGGTGGCCTCACCTGAGTAGAGGGGGAGAAGAACCTCCCTTGACCTGGCCATATTCTTCTTAATGCGCCCTGGGATGACATTGACCTTTTGGAGTGTTTTTCCACAGTGTGATAACCCACTGCAGTATTTTGGGAAGAATTCTGGGACTGTGAAGTTAATGCTGTATTTTTGATTGCTGACTTCAAGCCCGAAGGCAAGAAATGCACATTTGCTGTGTGTTTGGATAACATCTAGCACAACAGGAACTTAACAGCTTCTCAGTTCTACTGGCGTGCCAAACTATAAGGCGAAGGAGCATGAAAGTGCTGTTAATATAATAGATGAAAAGTTTGGTATCAAATCAAACAACTTTCCGTGTGTTGATGACAGGGTTACTAGGCCAAGTTCTGATAAATTGTTTTAACTGTGGGAAGCTTTGCCTCATACACTGCAGCAAACTTGACAGTCTCTGCCTTTGTGAGAGGAACACGGTGCTGATCTTGGCATCACTGAGCACTTGCAAATGAGTTCTCACAAACCAGGGCCATGTCCTGCTTTCCCATGACAGAAAAAGATAGTGGTGAAAAGGTAAGTAAAAAACTCCATGGATCCGAGGTGTTCCCACCAGAGGAAAAGGTGCAGAAGGATTAAATTTCTTTCTCTAGTCCTTGGGAAATTCTCAGAGGTGAAGGATGCTCGTGTAGGGTCAGATGTGCTGTTTGTGTCTGCACAGCTGAGCTCAACCATGAGTGGAGTTTGTCTTTAAACCCTTAAAAATGTGCAAATAGGTATTCTGGTGCCAGCCCAGAGCTTACTGGGAAGGAAACCCACCTCATGGTTGGCTAGTCCCAGTGGCCTATTGCCCTGGGTTCGGTTTGGTTTAATTATCACCAGCAGCTGGTGGCCTAAGCAATTGGGAGGGGCCACAGCCAATGGGATACTTGATACCACACTGAGTCATGCCCCAATATAAGGGGAGGGCTTGATCATGGCTAGGGTGTCTTTTTTCAGCTTGCTACAGTGTGTATCTTCAGTGTGGATGGAGCAGGGAAAGTGGTGTCTTGGGCACAGGTAGAGCCTGTCACTTGCATTATCTATCATTAGAATTGCTGTTTTCTTTTCTTTTTGTGTTGTTTTATTAAACTGTCATCTCAACCCTCAGTGTCTCACCTTTTTTCTTCCTCACTATCTTCTTTCCCATCCCATGGGAGGGGGTGAGCAGCTTCATGGTGTTTCACTGCCAGCAGAGGCTAAACCACGATACCTATGTTCCTGCTGAAAGCCTTAGGAAGGTGGAAGGATTGCACCAAGCATGCACCTGCCCAGGCTGAGCTCAGCTCTTTCCTCAAGTTCAGGCTTTGAGTTTGAATCTGAACTATGACTGGGCTCCGGCTTGGATGATGGATGAAAACAGTCCTTTGTGACTTGGGAGTTTTACCTATGCTTAAGTTTCTTTGTCTTGCCCACCTCAGTTGTCCGCTGCTCTGGGAAGCCACTGTTTCTAGTTCTAAGGTGTGAGAACACAAACCAGTGTCAGCAAGGGTTCATTGCTGAGTATATGAAGGACAACTATGGTTCACAGAGGGTTTCCAAGCTGGTCTTTAAGAAGCACATAAACCAATTAACAACAAGGTATTACTCCAGGGGTCAGAGGGACTGAGGGAATTCAAGGGACAAGAGACTTCTTGGAAGCTCCTGCACTTCCTGCCCTCTGAAAGATGTGTGTGTATTTGGCATTTCAATTGAGTTTCCTCCTATTTTATTTTTTTTTTCCTAATCCCTTCCCAGCTAAGCCCTGGAGGAGTGACACTGGCCTTCCACTTGCAAAGAGCTGCCAGCAGCCGTGTCTGGTGCGATGTCTGCCACACACATGTGTCGCTCCCTAATGATGGTCTGGCAAGGGTCTGAAGACAGCAGCAGCACTTGCTGGCAATGTTGAGACGCGGTTCTGCTTTCCTTTTGTGCATCCCAGGCTTTGGAACAAGTGCATGCTCCACTCGCCCTCCCTAGGAGCAGCTGTCAATGAAGAAGGGGAGTCTACACTGGGAACTCATTCCAAATGCTCCCTTAAGCTGACTTGTCTGTTTTAATCTGCAATCCCCTTTCCCTCATACTGGAACAGCTGCCTCTGCTGCAAACTCCAGCTGGTGCTTACAGGGTGCCCTAAATGCTTTAAAGTGTTTCTCTGCTGGAGACTGTGAACATCTCCTTTGCCATAATCCCAACTGCGTGTGGTGGGGTGGGAGCTGGTGTCCCACCTTTCCTGGATGACTTTAGCAAGAAAATCTTTCTGGCAAAGAAAGGGTTGATTTTTCTTCTTTGTGCCTAATCTGTTTCTAGCTAAGCTGAGCCTGGTGAGCGAATTTTAGGTGCCTCTTTAAGCGTTTGCAGATCCCGCTAGCAAAGAAGAGGAAACTGGTTTTGGGGAAAATAAAAACCAGCCTGCACATGAAGGATAAATTGGAATCAATTTCCATGTCAGGTTTAAGGTCTGTTTTAAAGTTGAGGTTTGAAGCTGAGGTGCAGAATCCAGTTTGGTAGCGCTGAAACAGGGTAATCTGTTCTGTGAGATTTCTTTGCTAGCAGATATAAATTCAAGAAGCCATCTAGACTTGAGGGATTTCTACTATCCTGGGTTGTGCCAGAAAGAGAGCTTGTAGTTCTTGGAGCCTTTGTCATGATGGATTCGTCCTGACACTGAAAAAGGAGGAGAATTAGCTCACTACTTAACGGTGATTGGGGAATTCATTTAGCAGATCAGCACAATGTCCAGTGCCATTTTAAGGTGCAAAATAAGGAAGAACAACCCCTTCAAGTGGTTCTGCAGGGAGTGCTTAGTGAGACAACATTCATGGAATGTGGCCAAGATGCTGTCACCAATACAGCTCTTCTTGAGAGAAGAACAACGTGATCTTTAATTGGCCATAAGTTGTCAAAGGCAAAAAAGAGTTTTGCCAACAACAATGGGTTCATAAGCTAAAGGAGTATCACCAATGAACTATGTGTAATTACCACCACCATGTTTCCAGCCATGACCAGAGTAGCAAAGCAAGTCTGAGTGATGAGGAACACAGCATAGCAGGCAAGTAGTTCAATAGGTCTTCCTTTCCACACGTCACATCACAGAAGGACTGTGTTGGGAGTATAGAGAAAGCCTCAGATGGAAAATGGAAAGCCAGAAGATGTGGGAAGAAAATGCCTGCATCTCAGTCATCTAGAATCATAGAATGACCCAGGTTGGAAGGCACCTTCAAAGGTCATCTAGTCCAACCCCCTTGCAATGAGCAGGGACATCATCAACTAGAGCAGGTTGCTCAGAGCCTCATCAAACCTGACCTTGAATGTCTCTAGGGATGGGGCCTCCACCACGTCCCTGGGCAACCTGTTCCAGTGTCTCACCACCCTCGGAGTAAAGAACTTCTTCCTAATGTCCAAAACATCCAGCAGTTTGGAAAACAGTGCTATTACTAGTCACTACTTCTCCACCTACCAGTAGACAAAGGACTTTGCTACTGGTTTTGTGTATGTGTGTGCCTCTGCTACTTGGTTAAACCTTGACGGTAATTTTCCAGAGTCACTTGTTCTGAAAATTGGCACTGCCCAGAGAAAGGCTAAGAGGTTTTCTGTTGAGATTATTTTCCTGAAAGTCCTTGTAGGCTGGTTCTCTCTAGTCCTCCATGTGTATGGGAGTTGCTCCTCCTGGTTGCTCTTCAGTGTCTGCTCCATGACACTACAATGAATATTCACAACATCTCATTCTACACCTCTAATATATGTGTCTAATTTAGTAGCTTAGGCTCAAGTTTCTCTCTGTGTCCTCCTTCGGATGACAAAATAGAATATGAGCCCAAACTTGATGTTGTGAATGGTCCTCTGGTCTCTTTGCCTTTCTATTGTCTACAAAGAGGTTCTAGAGAAAAAGCCACACCGTAAATTAGGTGCTGAATTTTGGTGGCACATGTCTGCAGGCCAGCATGAGTGAATGTCTGTATGTTGTGTGCTAGCAAAAACATCTCATCAGTGACCTGGTCTGTGGAAAGGTGCTGCTGGTAAAGCATCATTTGTAGAGTAACAGCACTAAAACTTTTTGTCTCAAATAATTCATTTCATACACTGCTTCTCTTCTGGTGTGTAAATTGCGTGTTAATAGCTTGCAGTTTTCTCACATTTGCTGGTTATTTGAAACTATTGTCTGAATAATTTCTATGAATAATTCTTGATCTGTAGGTCTTTCACAGTCATTTCACTGGGATTATTTGAAAACTGAAATTCATCTTTCAAGCTGAGTTAGTTTTTATTAGTCTCATAGGTCATAAAATGTATGTCTTTTCATGAGATTGACTATTGAAAAATAGCATGTATTGTCCCATGAAGAAATACATTTGGGTTCCTGATGAGCAAATCTCATCTGTGTGTAGGTTCTGTTTGGTTTGTTTGAAGTATCATTCCTAGAAACAACCATAGCATTAAGCTCACCAATACACCCAACCCAGTTCCCTGCAATCTCAGGTAATCGTATAGTAATTCAAATATTTGAGTATTGATTCAAATAGTTAGAGATTTTTAGCCTATAAATTAGCCAGGGAGTAACTTCTCTTATGCCTTTGATCAAGATGCAAGTCCTGAAAACATTAACCCCCTACTTGTGGACATTTTCTTTCTCCTACATCTGTTTCACGTAGAAAAGTTAGAAAGAAAGAGAAACATGGGATATAAGAAAGGTAAGATGTAAGACTGGAAGGAACCTCAGGTCCCTGCCATCACTGAGACTAGGCAATGTTTTAAAGAGGAAAAGTTAAATATTTATAAGCCTTAGAGAACAGTTTATTTTGGATTAGTTTTGCATATGAAAGTTTGGGTTGATTTCTTTTTATCTCGGGAGGCTCTGTTATGCCTGTTAGTCACTTCTCTGCAGGAATACCTCAAGGAACTTCCTATTGCCTTTGTTAGTAAACTGCAAACATTCATATCAGCTGGCTGCTTCTTGTCCAGAAGGGAGATGACATGTGGAAGACCGTTTTAGTATTTAAAGCTTTTTTTTTCCTAACAGCCATGTTTTTTCATAACTAACATGATCTACGGCATATTATCCTCATTCATACTGGGGAACGGTTTTGGGTTTATGCACATCCCACCGTGTAAAAGCAGACAGAGAGAAATAAGGGAATTAGTTCTTGAGACACTCTATTGTTAAGTTGTCTTCTCAATATCAGACAAAAATAGTTGGAGTAGTAGCAGTGAGCAGAACAAATGATAATGCTGGTGAATACCAGTATGACAGAAAGTATTTTATTCCCAACCCCCAAATTGTTTGCTTTCTAGTAACAAGCACTAAACAATTCAATATCATTTACACCTTGGTCGATTTAGACCCCATAAATTAGTCTGTATTAATCAGTAATTAATTAACCCATTCACACTCTTGTTTCTCTGTTAAAAGTAGCCAGGTCTTAGAGGTTCAGAGCTTGTCTTTCAAATGTTTTGAAGCCTCCACCATACTAACATGAATGCTTGCAATTAAAGGGACCTTCAAGATCATCTCATTCCAACCCCCCTGTCCTGGGCAGGGACACCTCCCACTAGATCATGTTGCTCAGAGCATCATCCAGCCTGATCTTAAACACTTCCAGGGATGGTGTTTCCACCACCTCCCTGGGCAACCCATTCCAGGGTCTCACCACCCTCAGAGTAAAGACCTTCTTCCTAATATCTAGTCTAAATCTACTCTGCTCTAGTTTAAAACCATTGCCCCTCATCCTATCACCACATACTCTTACAAAAAGTCCCTCCCCAGCTTTCCTACAGGCCCCCTTCAGCCTGTAGTGCTGCCTGGGGTTCTTGTGACCCAAGTGCAGGACCCAGCACTTGGTCTTGTTAAACCTCATCCCGTTGACCTCAGCCCACAAATCCAACCTGTCCAATCTCTCTGCAACAGGTCCATGTCTCTAACATACATCTATAACTTAAAAAGAGCCTAAACCAAATAACTTTTCTTTGTCCTAGAGTCAAGAAAAAAATGGTTTTCAATTCCTAACTTGTCAATTTATTTCAACATTAGTTTCCAGGAAACTTTATCCTGGTCATGGTTTCATGTGAGGAAAATCAACCTCTGCATCACAGCGCTACAGTATTTCAGGGTGAGACCAAGTTCATCTAAAGATTTTGATATGCAGTGTGATAGGCTCTTTGAAATTCTGCCTTTCTAGTGCTGGAACTATCCAGAAAATCTGGCTGCACTAGAAAATACCAAAGTAATTTGGAGTCTCAGCAGAGGGTTCCAGAAAATGAGTTACTGCTGAGAGAATCTTTGGTACCAGGAATTTCTTGGTCAGGTGAAATGTCAGATCCCTTTTCAGAGAAGGGCAACAAAGGTGTTGAGGGGTCTGGAGAACATGGCTGAGGAGGAGAGGCTGAGGGAGCTGGGCTTGGTTAGTCTGGAGAAGAGGAGGCTGAAGGGAGGCCTTCTTGCTTTCTACAGCTCCCTGAAAGGAGGTTGGAGTGAGGTGAGGGTTGGTCTCTTCTCCCAGGTAGCCAGTGATAGGACAAGAGGAAATGGGCTTGAGTTGCCCCAGGGGAGGTTTAGATTGGCCCTGAGGAACAATTTCTGTGCTGAGAGAGTGGTAAGGCCTTGGAACAGGCTGCCCAGGAAGGGAGTGGAGTCACCATCCCTGCAGGGGTTCAAAAAACATCTAAATGTGGCACTGTGGGACATGGTTTAATGGTCATGATAATGTTGGGTGGATGGTTGAACTTTATGATCTTGAGGGTCATTTCCAACCTCTATGATTCTGTGATTCTACGCTTCAGCCTTAACCTGCTCTACTTTTGCTCTTTTCCTTCCTCCGTCTCTTCCTCAAAGCAGGATAACTAGATAGCTGTGTGGTTGGGGTATACTGGCAAACATCCACTACTTTTTTTTCTCATGAAATCTGAGCAAACTGTCACCACCCATCCCTCACGGTGAATGGTTAGACCATCATTAACTCCCTCTACTCTTCTAAACCACACCCCAGCCACCTTTGCTGTAGAGTCAGCATTCAGATGACAGAAACCCACCAGTCCACTACTTCAAGCACTTGTTGCGGCACCCGTGTGATAAAGTTAAAGACAACAGAGGCAAAAAAACCCCAGAACTGTCTGTTTGAATTAAGAGAGGAAAGTGTATTGCTGCAGTTTTCTGGCTTTCCAATTGCCGACTAACAGGCATGTCATTGTTTCCAGTGATGTTTCTTACTTCCTAATAAAGCAAGCATGTGCTCACGACCTCCAGTGTGCATGCTGGGACCAAGGTTTGAATGTCTCACAAGGTAGATAACTACAAAAGTAGACTCATTTCTGCCTACGGCAGCCACCTGCATTTAACTGCAGGTGACTACAAAAAGTAGATTGGTCAACACTTTTCACGCTCAGGGACAAAACATCTCAGAGGGCCTCTCAGCAGTGGATTTTCAAAGTTTGTTCGAGCGTGAGAAATGTGCAAAGGAAGGACCGAACCTGACTCCTTCAAAGCCAACCTGAATTTAAATACAGCTGCCTCCAGTGAAGTCACAGAATCCCAGAATTGCTATGGTTGGAAAAGACCTTTAAGATCATCAAGTTCAACTATCATCTAACTCTACCAGGGCCACTACTACACCATATCCCTGAGCATCATATCTGGATGGCTTTTGAATACATCCAGGGATGGCAACTCAACCACCTCCCTGGGCAGCTTGTTCCAGTCTTTGATAACCCTTTGGGCTGAGAAGTTTTTCCTCATGTCCAACCTAAACCTCTCCTGGTGCAACTTGGTGCCATTTCTTCTTGTCCTGTCAGTTGTGTCTTGGGAGAAGAGACCAACCCTCATCTCTCTACAACCTCCTTTCAGGGAGCTGTAGAGAGCAAGAAGGTCTCCCCTCAGCCTCCTCTTCTCCAGACTAACCAAGCCCAGCTCCCTCAGCCTCTCCTCAGGTGATCAGCACAAGGTACCTTTCAGGCAGAGGGAGGCAGAGTGGTTGCCCACAGGCAGCATTAGCAAGTGGAGGTTGTGATCTGAAGGAATCATAGAATAACATAATGTTAGGGGTTGGAATGGACCTCTGGAGATCGTTGAGTCCAACCCTCCTGCCAGAGCAGGATCACCCAAGGCATCCCACACAGGAACAGAGCCAGGCAAATTTTGAAGGTCTCCAGAGAAGGAGACTCCACCACCTCTCTGGGCAGTCTGCTCCAGTATGTTATGGAGCATTGTTTTGATGTTTGTGGCCACAGCCCCACCAGAGTTAGAACCAGACAAGGTGGTGGGGTAGGCAGTTCAACTCTCTATGATACCGCAAGGATTTGAACACCATGGAGACAAGAAAAAGGGACTTTTGCTTTGTCAAAACTTTGTATTCACATCACGTTTCCAGTTTTTCTAGGCACTATGCTAAACACAGAATATAAAATACAAACAGGACAAGAGGTTCCAGCAAGAGGAAGAATCAATGGTGTGGAAGAGTTTCAGAAATGAGGATGCTGAGTAGATATCAGGAGCTCTTGGGCCTTTCCTTGCCTCTACCACTGCCCAGTCTCCCAACCCAGTGCTTCTCTAACCATCCTGCAAGTGAAACAACAGAGCTGGGACTTTCTCTTGCTCCATGCTTGAATAATGCTTAATAACAGCCTGAACATACAACCATAACACAAAGTATACTAATAAACCTACCCCAGACACCTACTGAAGAGCTGTTCAGCAGACAAACGGGAAACAAGATGATGTAAGATGCATTATCCAATAGCACCCAAAAAGATGGATTGATCACGGACAGGTGACCAAACAATACTGTGTATCAGCTGCAGAAGAAAATGGTGCCAGTTTCAGAAAGTGGAGAAAATGGTGATTAGAAAATCCCCTTGAAAGTAAAACAGTCTTTAACTATCTGCCCCTGAGCTGTCTGCAAGTGACTGGGCTAACAAGAAGGTATTTTTGGTGTTGGAACTTTCAATCAGAATGGGATCCAGCTGCTCATACCAGTGTTTGCTGCCATGACTGCTTTTGCTCTCTTAAGTGTCTTTTTGGTTAATTCTCTGTAAATCTCAGCTCAGCTAGTCACTCTAAACAGGGAATCACTTTAATTTCTGTTTTCAGAAGAGGAGGTGCTTACCAGCTCCTTCCAGACACCAGACTGGACTAATAACAGTACCCACCTGCTTTGCCACAGTACATGTGTTTCAGCTTTTGGTGTTTTCAATATGTCTGAAGTCTTTGATCATTTGTGCAGGTGTACAAACAACCACGGAAGAATGAAAAAATGGAAATTTCCCAAGAAAGGTATTTTTGTCCTTTTACTTGCCTTGAGACCCAAAGCGCAGTAAAGCTTAGGTGGTCAGTTGTGGGCCTAGGAAGGATATTTTTGAGCTTGCAGGAAACTCTGTGAGATGACTGTTTACTTGAAACAGGGTCAGATAGGAAGCTCTAACTCATGCCCAAGTTCTCTTGAGGTCTGAGGAGTGCAAGGTTTGGATCCCCTTTCAGTGCCTCAAGAGCATGAAGTCCCATCTCTGCCAGTACTGGTGCACTTCAGCCCGAAGAGATGAGTGCAGCTCCTACAGAGCCACATTGTCTTTTACCTGTTCAGCTTATGCACCAGTAACTGCAGAGCCAGCGCAACAAGTAACTCAGAGCTGGCTGTAGCAGCGATCCCAACATGTAATGGGATGTGTACTTCAGGACTTACCCAGCTTTGAATGCTGAATGATGTGTGCACTGTCATCTGCAGGCAGGTGAAGGTCATCCTGCTCCCAGCTCAGTCTGTGCTGTGTCAGGAGAAGAGGAGAGTGGAACCTTGGGCTCAGGCTACTGCTGCAGCACAGAGGGAGGTTTTACAGAATCACAGAATTGTTTTGCTTGGGAGAGACCTTTAAATCAAGTCCAAACATTAACCCAGCACTGCCAGGTCACCACTAAACCATGTCACTCAGCACCACCTCTACATGTGTTTTAAATGCCTCCAAGGATGAGGACTCAACCACCTCCCTGGGCAGCCTGTTTAAGTGCTTGATAACCCTTTCTGTGAAGAAATGTTTCCTAATATCCAATCTTAACCTCTCCTGGCACGGCTTGAGGCCATTTCCTCTTGTTTTATTGCTGGTTACTTGGGAGAAGAGACTAACACCCACCTGGTTCCAACCTCCGTTCAGGTAGCTGTAGAGAGCAATAGTAGGGTTAATGTTTAGACTTGATAATCTCAAAGGTCTTTCCCAACCTAGGTGATTCTATGTTCCACAATAAGGTCTCCCCTCCACCTCCTTTTTTCCAGGCTAAACAACCCCAGGTCCCTCAGCTTCTCCTCACCAGGCATGCTCTCCAGACCCCTCACCAGCTTTGTTGCCATTCTCTGGACCAGCTCCAGCACCTCGATGTCCTTGTAGCAAGGGGCCCAGATCTGCAGCCAGTATTTGAGGTGCAGCTTCACCAGTGCCAAGTACAGCAGGATGAGCCCTGCCCTAGTCCCACTGGCCACACTGGTTCTGATATAAGCCAGGATGCTGTTGACCCTGACCACCTGGCCACTTGTTTTACCCCTTATTTTGTACTGCCAAGGGCAAGCAGCCTAATTATGGCTTCCTGTGATACTGGAGTTCTTGGTAGCTGAATAGGTGCGTGGGAACTCCATCCTTTTCTCCACCCTTCTGCAGGGCAGAGAGGCCTGAAGCACTTGTTATTTCCTAGGTGGGAAGCAGATGCTTAGTGAAGGGCAGAAATCCTACAGAGTGAGGGGGAAGGAAAAAAAATAAAACAAACCCACAAAAAAAAAAGCACACACTTGGTAAAATAGATGCTAGGGAAAAAAAAATATAAATACAAATCAGTAATTCTGCCACCAGGCACCTGCTGGCATTGTCAGTGAGATTTAGTAAGAGAGGTGTACTGAGCCATAGCTTTTGCAAATGCTTTTTTTCGAAGCCCATTGTAGGTCTCTCTCCATGTTTATTTATTACTGTCTTCACAGCGCTTCATTCAGGCTTATTAAATGATTCTGAAAGGCCTGAAGTTTAACATCCACAGATCTGATGTCACGCTTCCACCTCCAGAAGAGGACTAGCAAGGGCAGCAGCTGGGCGACATTTCCCACACTGTTTCAGCAGCTTGTGTCTGACTCTTCCTGGAAGACTGACTGCTTGGGGTAACAGGAAGAGGTCATCTGCACGCTCACACCATCAGCCCTTGACCTTCCTGTTGACAATATCCACAAGGTGTCCTTTCTATCAGCTGCAGAGACAGAGCCTTTTTTATGACAGGGACACGTGTCCAGGCTAAAATCATCAACTCATTTCATCTAAGCCACTGAGCAGCTATCAGAAATTTAGCACCTTTTGGCTGCTCGAACAACTGCTCTGGTTTTGAACCAGTGGCCTTTCGGTGACAGGCTCTGATATTCTATTACCAATTCCCAAGCCATCGAGCTCCTCTGAACACAGGCACGCTCAAAAAACAATCACATATAAATGTAAATGACTCGTGAAGTGCCAAGTGATAGAGACGTGACCTTCACCGGGGTCGTGTGGATCGTGTGAGACATGAACTGGAGGTAAGCTGACACCTCCAGCTTTGTTGTCTTGGCAGTTTCAGAACCAGACTCTAACCCCAGACCTTTGCTGCCTTTTGCTTCCCTTCACCTGCACCCTCCTGGTGGACAATAAAAACGAGATGTAATACGTAACTTTTGTGATAGCTCTTATTTTCAGTCAAAATGGGAAATCAGGATCTTGCGACGACTCGTGAGATTTACATTCGTCTGCTGTACAAGGTTGTTAGGAAGCTGTAGTTTGGGTCACTTCAAAGTACTTTTATTTTGAAAAATTGGCCAGAACTTCAGCTGGTGTACATCAACACAACTCAGTTGCTTCACTGGAGCTGATTTACTCCAGCTGAGGATATGGCCTTATATCATATGGCTGTTTTTTAACTTAAAAGTATATAATTCTGCCAAGTACAAGACAGGCAGACACAGAGTTCAGCGTGAGAGTAAAGGAGAATTCTTTGTGGGAAGATCTTGTTCCTGTATAAAGACGTTTATAGCAAATGATTAAGGAATTATGTGTCCTTACATTTTCTGAGCGTGCCACGTTTGGGTATAATTGTGTTACTTTGAATATTATTACTTCCATTTACAAAGTGAAATTCCAGCCCTGCTCTTTGAAAATTTGTCCCCTCGTACTTAGTAAATCATAATTATACTGTCACAGCAGTTACCAGTGGACCCTGAGGGTCAGTGGACCGCTTCTAAGGGAATCACAAAAGCTAACTAAGAAAATCAAACCTATTCTTAATAATCATGAATTGACAGTGCGAGGATGTGCAGTGCCACTGAAAAAGGTTTCGGGGATTGTAATTCATAAAAAGCTGGAAAGCTTTTTCTGTGAGGTTGTATTTCTTCCCGTCTTTCTCGTTGTTTTTCTTCACGTGCTGTTCCCAGTTCATTTTCAGTCTCTTCCTGATGGGGTGTTTATGTTTTCTGTCCTTCCACAAGACAGCCTTTAAAATATATCTACCTAACCTACACCAAGGCATTGGTGAACGTTAAGGTGTTATCCCCATCCTGGGAGCTTTAGAAGTGGCTGTCAGCGGTGGCACCTGAGGAAGGGTTTTAAGACAGAGCTAGCTGTCCAGATGTGCTATTCCCATCCTGACAAATTAAGTGCTTTGCGAATTAGCTGTGCTGCGCTTATGCTTCTTAGAGCTTAGACTTTCTTTGATTCCTGCCATAAAAGATCATAGCTCTGAGTCTTTCAGCTGAATATGTGCCTTATATGAGACCAGTGATCCTGGTGAAATCCCCGTCAGAAACCCACAGTCAAGTGCCGAAGAGATATTCATGGTAAAAAGAGAATTGCTTCATCAAAGAACCTGCAGTCTAGACAAAGTGCCTTTAACAGCTCCCTGACACACCGCTGACCTGGGTCAATGGAAACTCTCTGTCCCTGTGCCCTTTCTTTGTGCTGTGTCCAAATCCTACTATCAGCAAAGCATGCGGCTCTCTGAAGGAGCTTGCTCGCTTGCTTTTTCATCATTTGCTTCTCCCTGGATGTTGATAGCTTAGCTGGGACAGAGGGAATGCATTTCCTTCAAACACCTCATCAAACAAGGACTTCAAAAACAAGCTCACTTCTCGCTGGCTATTTTGAAATTGGAGTCAATTTAGAATTTCCAGGGTGGATTCTCACATCGGTTGACAGACATGCTATTGAATCCAAAATCCATATAATGAACTCCAGGATGGGTAGCAACGAGGGTTGAATGCATGTTATCATTAGCAGAATTGTAACTTATTCTTGCATAGATTTTAAGGAAGAAACTCTTCAGTCCAGAGCAAGAATTATTGTGAGGATCAGGTGGAAGACAAAGACAAGAAAATACATCTGAGGTTTCATCCACAGCTTCTGTAAGAGAAATGCATTTATCAGCAGGGTAGTTACCCTCCAAGGGGTATGAAAATATTCCACAACTAAGGTGTCAGGAATAGCTGATCAAACAGAATGATTTTTTTAATTGCCTGTTTACTGAAACATTAGAAGAGCTAAGAAATACCCATTTTCAGTAGGAAAATGGCAACATATTCATTAGAAGTAATATCCTACACAATCTTTTTTTTCCCCCCCCCACAAAAAGGAGGATACTTTATCTTTTCCATTTTCTCTCCCCTGCTGACAAAACAGAAGAAAAGCACATAAAGGAGGAAAGGGGAAGAATATGAAAAAAACAAACCAAAACAAAAAACTGGAGAGGCAAAAGTAGCAATATAAAAAAATAAATGTTCCTGGTTTTAGTGCAAGACAAAATAATTTTGAAGGAAATGAAAATGCTCTTAATTTTATATCCAGAAATGTTTTTGATAGAAAACTGTGTCCTTTACTAGACCCATTTGTGGTACTTATCAGCAAGGGGTTCAGCAACACCTCACGATGAAAAATGCTTCTGAAAAAGGTGAGGACTTAAAACTTGGATCTGAAATAGCAACGGGAAAATCCTCTCTGAATCCTGTTATAGGTTGCAAGAGAACAAGTTGTTAGAAGGCTTAAATGTTAAAAGTCATGTAAAAGCCATATAAACCCATCTCCAGTTTCTTTCCCAGCAATGTGTTCTTGTCCTCTCTGTTGGGGGCCGGCCAGAGCAGTCGTGAAGTTGCATAGAAGGTTAGATTGAAGAACATACCTGGTTGAAAATTAGACCAGGAAAATCACAGAATGCCCCGGGTTGGAAGGGACCTCTAAAAGTCATCTGGTCCAACCCCCCTGCACTGAGCGGGGACATCCTTAACTAGAGCAGGTTGCTCAGAGCCTCATCAAGCCTGAGAGTGAATGTCTCCAGGGATGGAGGTAAAATATATAAAATAAGAAGAGGTTTTGAGTTTTCTCACCAAACTACTGTGTGGTCATCAGTGTGAATCATGGCACACGAGAGCAACCGGATATTCTGCTTGAAAACATCTTGACCTTGTGTGTAGGCCTTGTCCCATGTTTCAGTCAAGGTCTTTGAGATGCTGACATGCCATGGAGAAATTTCGGAAGTGGGTTTTTTTGTATTGCACACAATGTGACCTGACATGGGGCTGACAAGGGACCTTTTCATCAACCCAGAGCTCTGCTTCTGCCTTGACTTTGTTTCAATGTGTTGACTTCACCAGAGCTACCTCTCACTCCCATGACAGCAGGTGAGGACATGTTTGACGTTGAGCCTCATAGCACTTTAACAAAGGGTAAGTGAAAAAAAATGTACCAGTCTTCAAATTCTGTAACTTCTGAATATTTGCTTGCAGGTATCTAAATGCATCACATGGTCTTCTAAAATAGCACCACAGCACCTGTCTTCCAGGTATACATGACCAGTTCTGTTTCATATAGTCATAGAATGGTTTGGGTTGGAAGGGACCTTAAAGATCACCCAGTTCCAGCCCCCCCTGCCATGGGCAAGGACACCTCTCACTGGATCAGGGTGCTCAAGGCCCCATCCAACCTGGATTTGAACACATCCAGACATGAAGCATCCACAGTTTCCCTGGGCAACCTGTGCCAGTGTCTCACTGTTCTCAGAGTGAAGATTTTCCTTCTTATTTCCAATCTAAATCGCCCCTCTTCCTGTTTCAAACCATCAACCCTTGTCTTGTCACTACAGGTCTTTGGAAAACATTCCTCCCCAGCTTTTCTGTAGCCCCCTTCAGACACTGGTAAGCTGCAATGAAGTATCCCTGGAGCCTTCGCTTCTCCAGGCTGAACACCCCAACTCCCTCAGTGTGTCCTCATAGCAGAGCTGCTCCAGCCCTCTGATCATCTTGGTAGCCTCCTCTGGACCCTCCACAACAGATCCATGTCCTTCTTGTGTTTCATCTGCACAGGCTGAGAAACTGAAGCACTGAAAAACTGAACCCAAAACCACGCAGAAAATTTCTACCACAGCTTGGACTGGAACTCAGATGCCCTTAAGGAATATTTAACAAAACAAGCTATGCAAGTGCCTATATCCTTATAACTAGTATAGCATCGCCCATGTGAGGACTGTGCAGACAGAGATGTTCTATAGGTATACCTTTTAAACTGGCAGAGGAAAGCAAGACAGGCATTGTGCAGTAAGGACTCCTTGATCTGAACCTTGAAAGGCTGAGAGCCCTGGGGCTGTTTAGCCTGGAGAAGAGAAGCCTGAGAGGGGATCTTATTGATGTTTACAAATCTCTGCAGGGTGGGTGTCAAGGAGAAGGGGCCAGGCTCTTTTCTGTGGTGCCCTGGGATAGGACGAGGGCCAGTGGGCACAAACTGGAACCCAGGAAGTTCCACCTCAATGTGAGGAAAAGCTTCTTCATCATGATGATGACAGAGCCTGGAAGAGGCTGCCTGAAGAGGTGGTGAAATCTTCTTCTCTGGAGAATTTCAAAACCCTCCTGGATCTGTTCCTGTGTGGCCCGCCCTGGATGATCCTGCTCTGGCAGGGGTGTTGGACTCCATGATCTCCAGAGGTCCCTTCCACCCCTATTCTGTGATTCTATGGTTCTATGATTCTATGAAGTGATTTTTAACATTCTCACACCAGTGCATGCTGGGGTGAACGCCTGGCCTAAATGACTTGCCCCCAGGACATACAGAAGAGGGGTTTTTTTTTGTGTAGTTGAATTTGCCTTCATATAATTTTTCACCATGTCCATGTGGACCTTTTTTTTTTTTAATGTATTCCTTCAGTACCATTAGTGATGCAGTGCAATGCCATTTTTCTAAGGTCCCGAATGTTTACTTCTCCAGGTAGGGTGATTATAGGCATGATGGAATGATGTCTTTAGTCAAGTGTAGATCTTATCTTCCCATGTAACAAGGTAGCCTAATGAAATGAGTTTTATTCAAAGACCTTGTCTCATAACGCTTCAGGAAAACATGATAAATTGAATGATTCTTTTAGCAAATGCATCACACAAAGCACTGGCATATTGCTTATGAAGTTTAATTTTGTAATAGTTCATGGGGTATAATATACCTGTAGCTATTTCAGTGGAATGAATTTTACAGGCTCATTACAAAAGCAGAACCGTTGTCCCAAAATATTGCTTTTCTTGTTGAACTATTTCTCGGATTCAGGGCAATTTGCATGTATAAGCTCCAAGGAATCACTGAATCTCACTTTTTAATTTTTTTTTTCTTTTATTGTGCTATTATTATGAACTATGGCGAAGCTCTTTTATTTAAGTAGCTGTTACTAGCAGTGGTTTTACTGACCAAATGTGACAGACCCAATCTAAATCCAGAAATAAATTAGATAGTTTTTTAAACTAAGAAAAAGTTCGGTTGTTTACCAGCTGACAGAAAGTAAAACTAGACAAAAAGTAAAAATATTGTGAATTGGACATAATTTTGTTCTACCAGATCTCAGATGTGGTGGTTTTAAGTTTTCTTAAGACATTTATTAACTTTAATGGGAAGATGACCAATTTACTTATGAAAATGAGAAGTTGTTCTCCTTATACATGTATGTTTCTGGTAAGTATTTCTGCATTCCCATGACTATAGAATAGTGCATAATGTAGTGAAACTTGGGGTGAACCTTGAATGTACATTGCCTGTCCTTCATCATCCATTTGGACCCTCCTGGACTTCTCTCCAGCTGTGGTGAGACAGGAAAAGAGCACCTGTCTCTGCTGTGTGTGCAAGACTTTCAGTCCATCCAGGATTTCCCAGTGCATTCCTGGGAGCGTTGGGGTGACCATGGGCATGAAGACAGTGTTGCACCTCTTACTGCGTGAGAGCTCCCTTCCTTCTTTGGCAAAACTTCCACATTTGTGCTGTTTGGCTGCTGAGGAAGATGCAAAGATTGACAGTATAGTTTGTTTTAGTAGGAATGGGGTGGGAATGACCTAGCAATCTGCATAGGTACAATCTAAAGTGAATTATTCAGGGTTTTGGTAAAGCATGTACTCAGTGTTGACTAGTCCCTCAAGAATGGTACCATAACCATTTCACCAGCTATCCTTTCTCAAATAGGCACTACAGTATAGGAAAGAGATTGCGCGGATGGAGCAGGTCCAGAGAAGGTCAAGGAAGCTGGTGAGGGATCTGGAGAACATGTCTGCTGAGGAGCAGCTTAGGGAGCTGGGCTTGGTTAGTCTGGAGAAGAGGAGGCTGAGGGGAGACCTTCTTGCTCTCTCCAGCTCCCTGAAAGGAGGGTGAAGTGAGGTGGGGGTTGGGCTCTTCTCCCAGGTAGCCAGTGATAGGACAAGAGGAAATGGGCTTGAGTTGCCCCAGAGGAAGTTTAGATTTGCCACGAGGAACAATTTCTGTGCTGAGAGAGTGGTGAGGCCTTGGAACAGGCTGCCCAGGGAGGGGGTGGAGTCACCATCCCTGCAGGGGTTCAAAAATGTGCAGATGTGACACTTCAGGACATGGTTTAGTGGTCATGGTAATGTTGGATAGATGGTTGGACTTGATCTTGGAGGTCTTTTCAATCTTAATGATTCTTCAATAAATAGGGGAGCACATTTTTAAGCAGACTAAGTTGTCATACTTACAATGGCAGTTCCTGGAGACTGCTAAAGTGACCTTCCAGTGTGTGTTGTGCTTATATTCAGGCTGTAAACCCACTACCTCTTCAACCAGTCACAGCATGAGAGTAAGAGCTGATACAGATCCTGGTCTTGTCCCTGTAATGGGTTGGGATGCAAGAGGCATAGGTTCATAGACCAGGGATCTCTAAAGCGCTCCTAGGTAGACGTCTTTGGACATAGAAAATAAAACCTCTGTGACAGTCACAACAGGCTGAGCTCATACTTTTCCCTAGATTTTTCTCAGCTCCATTAATTTCTCATTGCTTTTTTCTTCCTTATAATATCCCTAGAATTAGAAACACTGAAAAATACCAAGGATGAGTTTGTAGAAGCAGGATCAAAGAGCAGAGCTGAAGTCCATTGAAATCGGTAAGAATTTTTCAAAAGGGTAGAATACCAGTCTTTTTTTTCACACTTTCCTTCTACATTGTTTGTGTTAATGGCAATCTTTAGAGGAGCCCAATGGAATGCCTACTCAGGACTGGCTAGGTCTTCAGCTTCACTGGATTCATTGGAGTGATGCCAAGGTTGAGCAGCGAGGTTCCGAATCCATCTCTGCTGCAAACATCTTACTGGATAGGAAACACCTGGCCTCAGGAAGCTCAGATCTGGAGCCTCTGCATCTTAGCATAGCAGAAATACTCATTACTGCGAACATCAGCGCTGCGGCAGGGGAGTTGAGTGATTTGCCCTAAGTCATACAGCAGGCTGTGGCAGGATTGCTTCTCTGGAGACTCAGACTCAGACTCTTGCTCCTTTTCTGTCTGTCTGAGGAAACACTCTGTCTGAGCATCGTGCCACTCAGGGAACCGGTTTCAACAGCAGTTTCCATGTTTTCGGGGTGGGTGGGAGAAGTCCGTGGGCACATTAACTAGGACGACCAAATGTGGCACCTTTGGCATCTGAACACACACTTGAAATGTTCTGGGTTCCCAGGGGTAAAATGTTGGAAAACAGTGAGCTATAATATTATCTCAGTTCATATTATCCAATCTAGTTATAATGAGATATGCTTTTTTATTGCTTACTACAAACAATTTTGGCTCCTGAGTGAATAAAATGAAACTGCACTAACTTGACTTTGACCACTGAAAATTGTCAAATATATATATGTAAATCATTGCTTTTATATAAGTCTACCACTTATATTCCATTTGAAAACGTGGACTCTCAAGACTGTTGAATCTCTTCATCCATTGTTTAACTCATTTCAAAACACCAAAAAATGTTTCAGGGGCTGCATCTTGTACAGTTTGCAGGCTACTTCTCCAGATCTTTCCCAGGATTATTGGTTAGGATGTCCATGCCTTTTAGCTTGCAAGCCTTTATTAATGAAACTTTTGGTAGGACTGAACATGGTAGAATTTATCATGGGACAAAGGAGTTAAAAACCTCAATGGAATTGAGTTTGAAATCTATATAATGTGTACTGTATTGCACATATATACCACCGTCAGTATCTTTAATCACATTTGGTGTTTCTGTCTGTCTGCATATACTTCACAATTTTTTCCTCTGTAGCTCCAATTAGTCTTTAATGAACTTAGCGAGAGTTAATTATTAAAAAGTGACTTCAGGGGTCAAGCCTGTTTTACTTAGATCCACAAAGACACAGCATGAATGTGGTCTTGCCACTATGAAAACTGCGTTGAAAAGCTCATTATTATTTTGTTTTAATCAAGGAATAAAAAGCTGACCAATCTAAATATCCTTTCCACAACACATTCGTTGGCATTATTACTCTAGGTGTTTATAAATCAGCAATCTGTTCTGCGTCCAGGTCTTACCACTCTTACAAATCTAACAGCAAGCATCCATTTAAGTCTGACAGCATCATCCAGTTCTTTTTATGTTCCTCCTTCTTGCTGATTTAAAAATGCTATGAAATTGAAGTAGACTGCAGTTAGCACAGCGACAATATGTTATTTTCCCATTAAGTACTATGGGATATGGTCTTATGTGCCTTGCTTCAATGCTTGTGATAATTAAACGTTAGGGAGGGGCACTGAGTGTAATTTTTAATTTTTTTTTTTAATGACATCAGAATCCCAATGTTAATGCAGAGTCAACATGCCTACAACGTTTTGGATT
This sequence comes from Actenoides hombroni, assembly GCA_024336885.1. Classification (NCBI taxonomy): domain Eukaryota; kingdom Metazoa; phylum Chordata; class Aves; order Coraciiformes; family Alcedinidae; genus Actenoides; species Actenoides hombroni. Next base: position 328,119 of record WUAM01000242.1, on the reverse strand, counting down.
TGAATCCATAATTTTTTACAGCCAGCGTTTGTGTTTTGATGAATGTCTTGCATTGTCCTTTTAGCATCGGAGCTGAAGCTCAGGCTGGTGTGGGCTATTCCTGTATTGCTCTTCCATCACATCTGGGTAATGTCTGAGCTGCCAGGCCTTCTGCTGGCCTCTCCTGACCCAACAGGGAGTAGTGGGTCAAGAGACTGGAATCACAGAATTGCTTGGCTTGGGAGAGACTTTGAAGATCATTGAGTTCAACCATTAACCCAGCACTGCCAGGGCACCACTAAACCGCGTCCCCCAGCACCACATCTCCATGGCTTTTTGCCCCAGGATGGGGCGTCCCGGTCTAAGCCTTGATAACCCTTGTGGGGAAGAAATTATTCCTCATGTCCAACCTAAACCTCCCCTAGCACAACTTGAGGCAGGGTTCTCCCTTACTCTGCCTGTGGGGAGGACAAAGAGTCAGCAGAAAGCTCCTGTGCACCTCAGTCCTTCCCGTGTCCTACATCTGTCTGTGCAGGTGGGGTTAAGGGCAGCCTTGTCAGGCTGACCTGTGCTACAGTCGTGCTTTTGTGTCACCCTCCCAGTCAGCTATTCCAGGGCATGGAGAGATTCAGCTTATGCGTGGCTTTTCTTGGCAGCAGTATGCCCCGAGACATGCCCCAGCTTTCACTAACTGATATCGTCAGGCTGATTAATGTCCCATGACTCGTAATAATACTGAAGATATTCAGATTTAGTCTACTGATCACTAATACTCTGCTCAAAATAATAACGGGAGCGCATTGTATGTTTATATTGACAAGAGAGCTCTGTGACGATGAACTCTTTGTGCCTGACATTCAGGGAGGTCAAGCTCTCATTAATCTTCTGCTGTCTTCAAGGATCATTGTTGATCGCCGCTTGGAAGATTCCGAACCGTCACATTGCAGTTGCTGGTGGAGACTGAAGTCAATGTCCTTTGCACACAGACATTTGGTGGTGCCCAGAACCAGGACTCAAACACGTGACCTTTAGGTTTTCATCCTACCCTTAGGTAACAGCTGTGCAGGATGCACTTCTCCTGAAGTGACGAGGCAATTTAGACAATAATCATGATCTACATGTGGTGTTTGTTATTGTGGTGTTTGTCTGAGCCCGCACAGCTGATCTGTGGAGGGATGGCACATGTTCTGTAATGATGGAACCTTGGTAATTTGAGATGAATTATTAAGTGTTGACAATAAATGAGCATCAATATGAAAACAAATAAGCAATGACAAGGAGAGGCAGGAGAGAGGGGTTAAGAAAAATGGTGAGGTTTCCTGAGGATCGGACAAAGATGTTTCTCTGGGATTATTTTGACTGGTGTCAACTTTTCCTTTTATTTAGAAGCAATTTCTTTCAAAGCAATAAATATTTGAAAACTTCATATTTATTAAGTGTTAATTTTACCCCTAGGCCTTTTGAGCTAAAAGTTCAAAACACAACACTGGAAATACACACAGGCTCCATCTGTTCATCTCCTGCTGCATGCTTTGAAAAATGTCACCCAAAGCCTTCATTATTTTTAGTTGCGTTATTTTTTTAATTTATTTTTTTTCCCCCAGTTTTGGGATCCTTGGTTTAACCTTCAGTATCTGTACCTATCACTCTGCCAGTGACCTTTTCAGTACAACCATGTCCAGTCACTCACTGCAGCTCAGGGAAGTCAGGCAGGAGAAGGACAATTTCCATTTCTAATTACTGCCTGTGGGCAGGGATCTATATTCAGGACTTTGGCCCACTTGAAGCCACAGAGGATTTCCTACTGATGTCACCAGAAAATTGCACACAAAGATGAAGGATAGCAAATGACTTTTTTACAGCAACCAAATAAACAGACATCACCATTATTTAGGTGCCCTGTTTAGGGGATTTAGTGTGTGTTCACAGTTTAGATTTACGGAGCACTATTTATTCTGTGTTTCGCTCATATCCCCATCCTTTTTCCTCTGTTTCTTTCCCTTCTACCTGTGTTGGTCCATCTTTTAACACTTTTCCTTTCTCCAGCAGCTCCCTAAACCTTCCCAGTCTCACAGGCTGAGATGATCAGAATTTGAATAATCAGTGTTGACACTTTTGACTGCCATCATTAGGGGTTAGGCTTAATCCCTTGGGAGGAACAGAGCCCTGGGAGCTCGCAGCTTGCAGAGCATTGTCTTTAGTTGTCTGCATGTTCAGCACCATAGGGCTTACAATTTGCTCAGTTTTTGAAGTGGGGTTTTTTTTGGTAATTTTGTTGCTCATTTAAAGAGAACAACAGTTCAGCTTCTGCAGAACATCTATCATGAAAACACCAAGCCAGTCAAATACCATGAACAGGATACAAGCAGGATCTGCTTTGAAAGGT
>WUAM01000242.1:315453-325644 GCA_024336885.1 Actenoides hombroni | reverse complement strand
GAAGCTATTTATTTATGTGAAATATAGATTTAGATGCACCAAGTCTGAAATACTATTTTTTTATTTTTTTTTTAATCTCACTGGGAGTAGGCAAGAATTCTGTCTCCTGTGAGATACAAAAATGTGCAGTTCCTTGGGTTTTGGGGAATAGGTCTTTCCCAATTTTAAAGAAGGCATCACTGAGATTTGGTTTCACTGCTACCTTTGAACTTCCTAAACATTATCAAAATGACTTGGGGAACCCTACTCCACTGAGAGAATTGACCTGGTAGCACTGCACTGCATGATAGGTAAAAGAAATGCTTGTCTTAGAGAACAAAGAGCTACATTAGTACTCAGTGCAAAGCCAGAGTATGAATTAAACCATGTGAAAAGGTAAAACCTCAGGGAGAATATAATCATCTTTCATAGGTGGACATAAAGGAAAGCTGCTTTTGAGGAAAGGTTTGAACAGGCAAAGTGTCATCCTCGGAGATGAAATTAGTCTCATTAGCTAGCAAATAAAAAGGGCTCTGTAAGGACTTTTCCTTTGGAAGAAAGACGATGATTTCTCACTTTAGAGCCACATTAAACAATGTTGGTGACTTGTAGTCAGGATGTTGATTATCATGAACACCTGTCATTTGATAACACAGATCTTTGCCTGTATAGATCTCGTGAGATCTGGTCCTAGGATTTCTAAGTATAAATGACTGCGGTCGGAGAACTCTGAGTTCGTTATTTTCCCAGGTGCACATTTGTTCTCCTCTGCAGTCCCATGTCTCTGGGACTGCACCAATCCAGACAGGCCACCCTTTGTGGCACTGAGGTGTTCAGTCTTTCTTAATGGGAATGTTCTGGATCAGGCAGGCTTCCTCTGGCTCAGGAGTGGCCTTGCTCTCCTTGCTCAGGCAGTGTTGTGTCAGGATATCTGTAGCTTTACACTGGGGTATCCAGCTGGCTGCTGGGAAGCTTGGATCTTCCCTGCAGAATGGGGTGAAGCTGGACATCCTTCCCTTTCAATGCCTCCCAAAGGATGACAGGAAGGTACAAAATGTGGAGCAAGTGGTAAAAAGCTGAGTCTTACCAAAGCCTCTGTCATAAGACTACAGAAATCATAGGGTCTCAAAGAGACTCGTTTGGGTTTTTTGCCTAAGCAAGTAGCCATTTCTGAGGACCACAGAGTCTGACTTATTTCTCTCCTCACTGCTCATCTCCTTTAGGGTTACAAGAACCTTAAAGGGTGACCTTTGTAACCCTTTAAGAATTTGTTGCTGCTCTTAGACACCCCTCTCCTCAAAGGAAATGGGCATCTTATTACATTTATTACTGACTAGTTATAACATATATGCTCAGGAATCTACATTTCTTTAACAGCTTTTTAAAATTCCAGACATAGGGGTTTGGATGGAAAGGGTTGGGAAAAGAATAAGAAGTCTTTTAATTAAGTGTGTACCTTCCCCTTTATACCCTGAGTTTGTCATAAACCCGGGAACAGGACTCAACTGTTCAGATTGCCAACTCTGATTGTTCAGCTGTACTGGATGTTACTTCTGCTGTTAGAAATATTGGCAACAATAATTTATCATAATTTCACCTTCATAGGGAACAGTGAGAAAAGACAGGTGAAAACAGGTTAGGACAAGGAAAAATGTCTGACTCTAGATTGGACCTAAAGGTTAGGAAAAGCGAACCATTTTTTCTTGCATCACAAAATGTGTCATTTTAACAACATAGATTTAGTGGCATATATTTTTTCTTTGTTTTAGTCTTTCCTTTTGTCTAATCTGCTCTTAAGACATGAGAAGCCTGGTCCACTGCTAAGCATCTTATACACAAGAACCTGTCTTGTTTTCCCCCCTTCCAATTTATACTACTGTGGGATGTGGTAACATATTGAGTTATCAGTCAAGCTATTAGGCTGGCTGTAACTATTTTTAATCAAGTACCACAAAATGATAGAAAAAAAATATTTGAAAGATGAGGATTTGACCTCTTTACATGTGTTATAGATTCTGAACATGAAGTGCAAATGGTAAATTCTGAAAAGTTATCTCCCGTATAATGTCATTTCTGCAGAACTCTCTTGCCTCAGGGTTGTGAATTATTGTGCTGTGAACATTATAGGAGAGATTATTTACAATAAATCGTGTAAAACCCCAAATGTTTTGCAATCAGAATATGTCAAATGCTGAGGAATGAGGAACCCACTTTGGTTTATAACTTCCTTCAGGTATGAGCCAAAAACTGTACAGTACTGTACCTAATGGAAAAGCATCCAGACCAATCTCTATAAATACTTATCACAGTCCCATAAACTAACATATTAGAAGCACTTGACATTTTCATTTATACCTGTAAAACCGGTGAAAAAAAGTTACAGGAGCTGAGCTCTTCAATGCTTTTTCAACATTTCTCAACGCACAAAATCACTTCTAATATACTCTAAAGAATTGTTCATATAACCTTTTAGCTGACCGTTTGTTATCAAAAATAGAGTTTATCTGAATAATCTGAGTTATGCTTCTTTCAGCTCCCAATTTATGGTGTTATTCTTGTTTATTTCTCCAGTGCAGTTGGTATACTGTAAAAACCTACTGGAATATTCCCAAGTAATAATGTAAGAGGAGCCTTTACGGTAGTTGTGAAATTAATATAGGATCTTATATTTGTGCAATGCTGAAGTTTTTTTACTGAAAGGTCAGGAAATTATTTCTGCCACATTACCCATCTGCAATATTTGATATACATTTAAGACTGCTTTTTATGCTGTGTATCAACATAGCAGTTTAAAAAGAGAAACAGAAAACACTCTGCTGCAAAGGATGTGGGCAAGTAGGTCAACCCACAGATTCTCTTGGACTGCCCTGATCTGAGTATTTTGGTGGCAGATACAGAAACCTTAAAGAAAACATTTGGGGAGAGTTTTTGAAAGAGGCTCAGTATGCTCAGAACTGGTAACAACACTCCCAAGTCTACTGAAAACGGAAATGGCAAGTCAGAAGATTAGCATTAACAGCAGGAAGTGCATGCCAACATTTTTTAACTGTACAACTATAAGCACAAATGAAAAGATGTATGAGATGTGGAACAGATCACAGGGCAGATTGCTTCACCCTTAAAAGCATTTGAAGAAAGGTTGGACCTGAACTCAGTGAGTAGGAAGTACAAATGACATTCAGAACCTCACACTAGAACTACCCAGTGGAGCTTCACATGCTTCTGGTACCGCATCCTTCACTAGCACAAACGGGTGTCTCTCTTGCTTTGCAAATAATTTACAGACTGTTTCACTGAATGTGGGCATGGAGATGCTTAAAGCATCACCATAAGGCTAATGAGTGGGACATTTTCTGCACCTGACTACCAAAGACCCAAACACTCAAAGAAGATCTCTGCTGCTCACTTCAAAGCAGTCTTTTAGAAAGGGAAGAAAGAATGCAAGGTACCCTGCAAAATGTAATTTTATTAACCACTAGTATCTATCAGACAGGTAGTCGTAGCATTTCAGTGGAAAGAACGAAGTCTGGCAAGCTAGTGTTGATTATAGTGCCACATGGCTGCAGCACCACAGAATCACAGAATCCCAGCATGATAGGGGCTGGAAGGGACCTCTGGAGATCATTGAGTCCAACCCCCCTGCTAAGGCAGGTTGACCTATAGAAGATGGCACTAGATTGCGTTGTCCAAGTGGGTTTGGAGCATCTCCAGAGACTAGAACATCTGTCTGCTGAGGAAAGGCTGAGGGAGTTGGGTCTTTTCAGTCTGGAGAAGAGCAGCCTGAGGGGGGGATCTGATCAATGCTTCTCAATAATTCCAGGATGGGTGTCAGAAGGATGGGACCATTTCCTTTTCCAGTGGTGCCCAGTGACAGGACAAGAGGAAATGGACACTTGAACATAGGGAGGTCCATCTAAACACGAGGAGGAACTTTACTTTGAGGGTAACAGAGCTCAGGAAGAGACTGCCCAGAGAAGTGGTGGAGTCGCTTTCTCTGGAGATGTTCCAAACCCATCTGGACAATATGATCCAACGTGACCTTCTCTAGGTGAACCTGCCTTAGCAGGGGGTTGGACAAGATGATCTCCAGAGGTCCTTTCCGGCCCCTACTATTCTGTGATTCTGTGTAAAAGTTGAGAAATCAAACTTTCAGCAAGCCTGCTTATGAACTACCAAGGAAATGAAGCAACTGTCTTGGAAGCACGCTAGATGTGTTGTTATCCTACCGTATATGGAAAGTGTGCATTTTAAGAGAAATTACATGGAAACAAATGCAAAAATGTTATTATAATTCCACATGCCCAGCCTGATTTTAATGGTTAGAATTAGCTGCTAAATGCCTCATATTCCTAAATTATTGGGTAAAATACCAATAGAAGTAAGACTTGTGGTACCCATGTAGGGAAATGAGCACTAAAGCTTCACTTTTATTAGTTTTGCAGGAATGTTGATCAAAAATGTAGCTTGTAAAATTTGCAGTAGTATTTCAGTTTGATCTGAGTGGAACAGAAGTGCATTTCCTGTAAGCTCACAGAATGTACCAATGCTAAGAACATTTTACACTCCAACTAATTTTTATGTTATTTCAGAACTCCAACACCAATGCTTTGAAAAAGAGCTGTTGAAATATATTGGTCAGAGAGCAGATATTTTTTTTGTCTAAGACAAAAAATGGGATTCAACAACAAGAAAATCAAGCAACTATGCACAATTCTCTGGAAATTCAAGCAGAAATTTGTCTAGAAAGAAAGTCTAAGTTATCACACAGAAAAGTAATCCTCAGCACATGGGAAACCATAAAGAACCATAAAGAATGAAAAGTTACAGACTACCTGAAGTGAAGTGGTGCTCCATAAAATCATGGACTGATAGAATCACTAAGGTTGGAAAAGACCTCCAAGGTCATCAAGTCCAGCCATCTACTAAATAATATCATGATCACTAAGCCATGTCCTGAAATGCCATGTCAAGATGTTTTTGGAACCCCTGCAGGAATGGTGACCCTCCCTGGGCAGCCTGTTCCAAGGCCTCACCACTCTCTCAGCACAGAAGTTGTTCCTCATGGTAAATCTAAACCTCCCCTGGCACAACTTAAGCCCATTTTCTCTCATCTTATCACTGGTTACCTGAGAGAAGAGACCAACCCTCACCTTACTCCAACCTCCTGTCAGGGAGCTGTAGAGAGCAAGAAGGTCTCCCCTCAGCCTCCTCGTCTCCGACTAACCAAGCCCAGCTCCCTCAGCTGCTCCTCAGCAGACATGTTCTCCAGACCCCTCCCCAGCTTCCCTGCCCTTCTCTGCACCCGCTCCAGCCCCTCAAACTCTTTCTTCTCCTGCAGTGCCCAAAACTGACCCCAGTACTCAAGGTGCAGCCCCCCCAGCGCCCAGCCCAGGGCCTCAATCCCTGCCCTGCTCCTGCTGGACACAGTGGTGCTGAGCCAGGCCAGGATGCCCTTGGCCTTCTTGGCCACCTGGGCACACGCTGCCTCCTGCTCAGCCGGGTGTCCACCAGCACTCCCAGGTCCCTTTCTGCCCAGCAGCTTTCCAACCACTCCACCCCAAGCCTGGAGCGCTGCCTGGGGTTGTTGTGACACCAGTGCAGGACCCAGCACTTGGCCTTGTTAAGCCTCATCCCATTGACCTTGGCCCATCAATCCAGCCTGTCCAGATCTCTCTGCCGAGCCTTCCTACCGTCGAGCAGACCAACGCTCCCACTCAGTTTGGTGTCATCTGCATTATGGGTCAGCTAGATGAGAGATGTCATAATCTATATTTTGTAGCTGTCCTTCAGAGAAGAGTTTTCTCTCTTTCTGTTGATGATCGCCTTTTGTTTTGTTAGGAAAATGCTGATTTTGGCTTCTGTATGGTCTGCAGGAAGCAGCAAGTACTTCCCTAGCCAAAGATCCACAAAAACTATGGTATTTACTCGGGTATTTTTCTAACTCGGAGGGAACGATGTTCTGGTGTCACTTCTGAAGGCACAGGGATGAACAAACCTTTCATCGGCACTTATGTGAAACCGGCAGTGGCTTTCTGTACTTTCTCAAGACCAGTTTGATAGTTTGGTTGTAGGCTTGGTAGTAGTGCCTACTAGTAATAAGATCACAGCTAGGAGTGTCCTCACCATAAACACCCTCTACGATGAGTGGAAAGGGTGACAGGCCTTCAAAGGGACATATAGTCTATCTAAGACCTTGTCTCCTGGAGATAAGTACTTCGTAAGAAGGAGCCTTAGTAGAGAAGTCCATGCAAGTAGGTGCTTCAGTGAAATTGCTGAAGTTATGTGGGTAAATCCAGGTCCTGTCCCCTGCCAAGACAGCTCTCTAAAATGTTTTCAGCCCTTAAATCTTTCTGGTGCAGTTGAGAAAAGACAGAGCTGTAGTGTCAGAGTTGTGTCCCCTGTCCCCACCCCCTCCTCTATATTCTATGTTCTCTTATTAAGGGAAACAAAATGGTTTGGAAATTTATTCCAGACACAAGATTTTTTTTCCTTAATGTATATTTCTGATGCAGCCACATGCTGGGTTCTTTACATTAAACACATTTGGTGATTCAAGTTTACTTTTAGAAACAATCTGCTTTGTTTTCTGTTCTTAGTTGTTTTTCTTTTTTTGTTTTTTCTTCTTTTTTCTTTCTTCTTTAAAAACATGAGTTTACTTTTTGTACATCTTGTCCTTTTACGGAATGCAGGCCTTCTTCTTCTTATTGTTTATTTAGTGCTGCATGGAAGCACGCTGATCCTCATAGCCAGCAGCCCATTGTCAGCCTCCTTGGGTTGCCTCTGGCATCGTAACTTTCAAAATTCAGATTTCCATCCATTAAGAGGTAACTTCATGTTGTTTTGGATTCATCTCATTCAGCTTTGACTGTCTAAAGTTAAAGTACCTATGCCAAGCTAGGGCTCCTTCTGAACTTAACTGGGAAAAAGGGATCTCCAGAAGGTTACTGACCTCACCACTATTGCCCTGTGTGAACGTCTCCATTGTAACGATGAGCTTTGGCTCATGGGTGGGCGATCCCTGCTCATATGTAATTCCAGGTTGACCTTCACAAGGACAGGGTGAGAAGCCTGTTTTGTCATAATGTCCCCAACATACATTCTGCTCTGGATGGATGGTGCCTAAGTTCTGTTCATTTCAGTTTAGCTTAAATCTCTCCCAGGCTGCCATTCACTAAACTTAGATTTTCTGCAGGTATAAAATCATTCACATGCACCTTTGCACCTGGTTAATTAAAAGGATGATAAAAACCAGACTGAGTTGAGCTAATGCAGCTCCGAATACAAACAGCTCTAATCACTCCTCTGATTCTCCTTTACGCATCTCATTTTTCTGTAAAAGGCTGCTCAGGGCCATAGGTTTTGTATTGGCCAAAGGCTAAACGCTTCTAATGCTGTTTTTCATTCTCAAGACCACAAGTACAGTGCATTTCTTTCACAGTTTCACTCTTCCAGATTCCCTTTGTATTATTATAGATTCCCTCTCGGGATTAGCAAAATAATATGTGAAGAATATTAGTGATACAGAAGCTTGCTTCAGGGTTATCTTTAGATATCCGAGTTGAACTCTACAAGCGCGGTACTAAATCTGCCTTGAGATTATCAATACAAGAACAAGTGAAAATGTGGGCTTTAAAAATAGCTCGTACTCCTTTTGTTCTAGGACGGGAGGAGAAACTGAACCGAGCTCTGCAGCGGCCGTTGCAACGCAGCTGGTTTGACTGAGCTGCCAGCAGAGTGAGGATACCTGCTTCTCATTTGAAACGGTCAAATGTCACAAGGTGCGTAGATAGCAAAGCACAGGAGGTGCGAATGACTGCCCTCTTTGCATGTAACCATCCCCAGTGATGATGATAACACTCATACTATGCAGATCCTTTGACTGAAGTACGTACAACAAAGGTTTTACAATAGCTGAGAGAAATGGCAATGCGATAGCACTGTATAGGCAAGACTTAAAGGAATCAAGCCCCTGCTATTCTTTATGTGTTCTGTAATATCTTCTGCATGGCTGGCATTGCATCAATGGGCTAATAAAACTTCAGCTTTGTAATTATGCCTTGCTACTGAGGTCCACAATGAGCCCAGTTATTTTCAGGGAGCAGAGCCAGCCCTCGCTAACGCTTTTGCAAGGAGCTGGGTGTTGCCCTACACTTCAGACTGACTGAGTCTAAATATTTTAACAAGAGCTGGCTGAGATTTATACCAATAAAAATCTGTTCCCCCCCCCCCCTTTTTTTTTTAACAGTAAATATCCATAAGTAAAATAAAGTTTAACCTTTAAAAGTGTAAAGCTTAGGTTATTGGGCCATTTGTGATTTATTTATTTATTTGTTTTTAGCAAAGTTGAAGTATTGCACGTATTTCAAGGAAATACTCTATTTCATACTTTATTTCATACTCTGTTTCATGGGATTTGGATATCTGTAAACCTCTGATAATTCCTTTTGTCTTCCAAGCTCTTCTACCACAGCATAGTTTTAAAAAACTTCATTCTGTTTGCAAAATACAAATGCAAATTACCCTTTGGGATAGTCTGTACATAAAAGAATATGCCGTTTTGGTATTTTATTTTTTTTTTATATTTGTTCCTTCAATTAGCTAGTCTTGCCCAATAAATTTTAGTGTTTTGTAACTAATAACTAATGAAGAACAGGTAACAAAAGCCACAACGGCATCTTGTACTCATTAAGAATTGGATCAAGCTAGCTTGCACATCGCATGAGGCACGCCGTCACATATAGAAAGCAAGAAGTGTCTGGGGCAGCATACATTATTAATTAGAGCTGAAGCTGGACTTCTGTTGTGGCAATCACGACTTTCATGTTCTATTACTTTCATGTTCTAAAAATACTATGCTTGACTTGATGTTTTATGATTTCTGTATGCGAGCGGGTGGACATTAGATGCATTTCATGAGGGGCTGCAAGCTTAAATTCTCCTCACTAAAGGAGAAATTCCATTCATGAAGAGCATGGTAGCAACAAAAAGCCCATCTACTTGAGAGTGAGCATCTACGGAGGGCAGCAGGCAGTTCCTGGCACCTTGAATTCAGTATGATGAAGCTGGAACATCTTTTATGTGCCAGAATGCTGAAAAATCTCTGGATATTTTGTAGCCCCTTCTTTGTTTTGTATTTGTCAAGAATGCTGGTGCCTCTGATATAGGAGGGACAGCATTCTCTTCCCATCCTTATATGGTTAATAGCTGGACAAAATGATCTTGGTGGAACACTGGAACAGGTTCCCAGGTGGTGGAGGCCCCATCTCTGGACACGTTCAAGGTCAGTCTTGACGAGGCTTTGAGCAACCTGCTCTAGTTGAGGACGTCCCTGTTCAGTGCAGTGGGGCTGGACTAGATGACCTTTAGAGGTCCATTCCAACCCAAGCCATTCTATGATTCTATGATCTTAAAGGTCTTTTCCAACACAAACCATTCTGATTCTATAATTCTATGATATCGGCACTTTGGCTGGTATGTCAATCTACCTCTTTTAAGATTTCCTGCCAGCTCCTGATGTTCACTCCAGAAATATTCCTCAGCCATTTTGTGTTGAACTGTTTGTATAGTCTGAGTGCAGCAAAGAGATTGACCTGGTTTTGGGAACGAATTAACTCTGTCTTGTAGATGTAATGAACTTAAATATGATCAAGCTGATCATGTCCTGCTGGGCAGTGATAGCTAGGTAGGTAAAAAAGCTGTCATTACAATGCTTTCCAATGACTGGATCCTCCTGTTTGAAAGTGATTAAGGAAGGATAAATATGCGCCTTTTCCATTTCCTGTTACCATGAAGAGGTGCATAAACTTGGCAATTAACAGTTGGAGGAAAGGGTTATGGGTGGTCTTTTGACAGGAGACCCATCAGAGTTCAATAGGTTAACAGGATGCAGTCACAGAATCGCAGTTTCCTAGAATGGAAAATACCTTTAAGATCATCGAGTCAAATCACTAACCCAGCATTGACAAGACCTCAACTACAGCACTATGTCTACACAACTCTTAAAACACCTCCAGGGCTGGAGACTCCACCATTGCCCTGGCCAAGCCATTCCAGTGCCTGATAACCCGTTTGGTACAGAAATTCTTCCTCGTATCCAACCTGAACTTCCTTTGGTGCAACTTGAGGCCATTTCCTCTTGTCCTATCACTTGTTACTTGGTTGAACAGACTGACCCCCACCTTTCTACAGCCTCCTGTCAGGGAGTTGTTGAGA
>WUAM01000242.1:281331-297761 GCA_024336885.1 Actenoides hombroni | reverse complement strand
TATATGTATATATGCATAACAGTTTTGGAAGAATTGGCACAGCTGCTGCCGGCTATGCCCTCTGGCACTCCAAGAGGCAGAAGTTCCTCCTGGGTTTTGCAATATGCTCTAAAGTGGAGTTGTGTTTTAATTGCTCCATCCATCCCTATTAAGGGACAGGCAGAAAAGTGAAGAAAAAAAATCTAAAGAAAAAGCAGACATTGTATAAACATTAGGCTAAATACCTGTGGTTGTAAGAATATTAAGGTTGCTAAATGCACTGAAAAATCAGGAAATACTGTATTGATGGCTCCTGGTGTAACCTTAATTAAGCTTCTGCAGCCAACAGCTTTATGCTAAAGTTCCATTTCACGTAACGAACAACTTACTGGTCCTTCATGACTTTTCTTCTCTTCATAGGTGGTATGGAGTCCCAAGCCTTATTTATCATATAAAATGCAAACCCTCTTCTAGGTACAGGGTTATTAATTTCCTCACAATTTTTCATTAAAACCTCTTACTCCATTCTGTTAGTGCTACTCATGGTACTCATCGTTGCAATATCCAATATCTTCAAGAACATTCAGTAATGGATTTCTGCAAAATCCTGGAAGGAGATGGGTGGGGGCTGTTAATTATTGTATGTGTTCTTATGCTCACAATGCTGTTTATGGGTAAAGAGGGAACGCTTTATATATAAAGCCAAGAATTTATTCTTGTCATAACCAAAATCTCTACAGTATAATCCAAGAATCATTTATCCAAATTTAATTACTTCAGAAAAGAATATGCTCATACAGAGGGTCTCATTAATAGTAATAATACAGTTAAAATTGTTATACATACATGTAGCTTCTGCCTCTTTTTCTTTTATTATGCTCAACCTTTCCCTGCTCCTCTGGGTCTTAAGGTCAGTGGTTTCATTCTGCTGTTGAGGGTGTTGGGCAATGTAGACTTGTCAGCATCTAGAGTCCACTGGGAGAAATATCATGTTCACTTTGATGGTTTCTTCTTCCTCACTGTAGAATCTACTTGAGGGAGTTTATTTATATGGTTGCTAACATGTATTTCCCTATTTACTCTCTCCTCATGGGTCTGCAGCTTTAAGTTACTCCCGAATTTACTAAATATGTGCCCATTTCTGATCATCCCATGCAGGTGTTCCGCTACACTACATCCTGTCTCTCCACCTCTCTGCTGTCATAGGAGGCCTGTATTTCTATACACTGCATCATGATCGGACATTAGGAAGAAGTTCTTCATTCTGAGGGTGGTGGAACACTGGACAGAGTTCCCCAGGGAGGTGGTGGAGACGCCATCCCTGGAGACATTCAAGGTCAAGCTTGATGAGTCTCTGAGCAACCTGCTGTAGTTGAGGATGTCCCTGCTCAGTGCAGAGGGGTTGGACTAGATGCTCTTTGGAGGTCCCTTCCCAGTCAAAGCATTCTATGATTCTATGCTGCATTGATTATGTGTCGGAGTTGTAAAATCACAGAGGTACCATACAAAGACAAAGTAAACCAAATTAGCCAAAGATAGCTGGTAAATTAGAAAAATCGGTGTTAAAGCAAGAAAACCAAAGTTGTCAGCAGGTCAAGAAAAGTACGGACAGAGCAAGCCTGGGAAGCTTCAGTCCTGAGACCTGGGAAACTCAGTGCAAAGCTTATAGTCTGCTCCTAGCAATGGCAATAATATATCACCAGTCTTGCAATTACATTGTGTATCCTGGGAAATGGGACTAATTAGCAAGAAAAAGCTACGTTTCTTTACCAAACACTTATCTCAACTCATTGAAGGCTGGTTGTTTTGTTTTTTTCTTTTTCCTTAAACTTTAGGCTTCAAGGAGTGTTAATTGACTGAAAGTACTTTTAGTTCCTAATTAGATCATTACAGTAGTGCTGTAAACAAAGATGATGATGAACAGACACACGCTGAGTGAGGATGTTATGTCCAGTAAGAAAGGACATATTCAAGAATTGTGGACTTAGGCTGTGGTTCAGCTCAAAGTCCAGAAACTCAAAGTGAGTTCCACTGATACTGGCTGCTTTGAGCTGCTCTGGGGATGCAAAGCAGCCATAAATGTAACTTAAATGGCCAGTAAAATGGGTTTTACTGCTGCTCTGTGTCACTGGATTGCTCCAAAGCAGCTGGAATATCCCATGAATCTGGCCCCAGATGTTTATGTGGAGTTCTTTCAAGCTATTCTAACCTCTTTGACCGTGAAATCTGCTGGAAACCTCATGAGAATGAGCTCTCCTACTTCTGCTCTCAACCAGAAATACCAAAAGAACAGTCAGCTTTTCAGTTTCATCACACTTTTGATCTGGTAAAGACTGCAAATGGCAAATAAACTCCCCCCAAAATTACCTGAGTGTTTCACAGTTCCTCCTCACACATCATTTAATCTTAATTGTAACAAGATCCACTGTCTTGTGGTGGCGGTGACATCACCTTACTTATACCTACACTGATTATTTTTTTACTGCTGTTGGGATGTAGATTGCACGGCTCATCTTCTATCACGTGGCCTTACAGCTAATCATTCTGATTTTCAGCTGAGTTGCAAATAACTTCTGCGTTACAAATTAATTTATATATTCTGGTTTATTTCAGAATAGATATTTATTCAACTATAGATTATTATTCAACTGGTTTATTCCATCAAGTGGTCTTCTTGTGTGGGATTGATTTCACAGCAGCTCAGGCATCTGCAGCTGAGTTAGTGACCTCTCGTTCTCTGTACAGGTGATGGTGCAAAAGATGCTACTACATGATCTCACTCATCTGGACACCAAATCTGTGAGTTCCAACCAGTGCTAGAATTATTTTATAAAAATTTTGGATTGAAATGTCATGTAAAAGTGCTTTCACTTTTGGCAAAAGTTTACAGTACCTTCATTCATACTAAATACAGACTCATAAATAGGCCCACTCAAGTCAAGGAACATGCCTGTGGAGTAAGGTACTTCTTGGTGTAAACACTCACAGTTTGTGCCGTTCTGGTGCCAGCTCCCAGCTGGGTCTGTGCTGCTCTCAAAATGAAATCTGAGTAGCAAAGAAGAGCTGGCTGATCCATATTCTGCACAAGGTCACAGATTTCTGTGATGTTCAGGATAGTCTTTATCAAGACACCTATGTCATCTCTGGGATGTTTCTCCTTACCAGAGGCAAGTCCAACTTTTCATAAGATATAAATAATGTAAAATTATATAAAAATATTTCTGGCTTGAGTCACTTGAAGCACAGCCAAGCAAAACACTGGGGATTGTATTGGAAGGAATGTCTTTTATTTTTGGCAGCACAGATGAGCTAGCTGACCTAATAGAAAATGACTATCTCTAATATCTTTGATTAAAATTCCTTAACTTCTGTCATACATTTATAAAAACATTAAACTTTAAGTTTTACATTTTAACAACATCCTTGAAGAAAAGTTCCGCAAACATGACTTTTCGTCTTTAAATTAGAGATGCACTAAGGGGTAAAGGATTGCCTTTTGTGGCCAAGATGAAGGCTAAAGTAAATATTGATTACAGAGAAGGTTTTATACACCACTACTCAAAAGAACTTAAACAGGCGTTTTTTTTCAACGTGGGTATTCATTCTAATCCTCTTTTTATGCTGCGATTAGTCGCTACGATTTATTTAACGTGTTTTTTACAACAATAACGTTTTTTGTACAGGTCGCATATGTTTTGAAATACTGCAGTGCTTTTAAATAATCTACATGAAAAGCATGACCTTAAAAAAGGAGGCAGGAGGGACAGAATAGTTGAATTGTTAGCAGATGAATAATTGGTTTTGAGAAATGTCAACAGAGCCTGCTTGTCTACACTACAGCCGTTCCAGGAGAGGTAAACAGAGGTAGTCTTTTTGCTGCAATTACATGTGCAACATTCAGAGGGATTCTTCTAATGACTCACATGCCTGAGATTACTTGGTCTACAGTGGGCTGGGGCCAAAGCTGAATCCAGCAGCACACTGCTTGGTGACCAGTTTGTTAGTCAAGGAATATGTTTTCTTAAAATAAAAGCAGCCCCAAATTAGGTGACAGCTTTTTTTCTCGGTGTGTTGGAGCAGTAGCTAAAGCCCAGCAAATACAGAGAAAAACAGCTGCATGTTCATGTACAGTTTTACAAATATTTAGCACCCAGCTGATAATAGAAAGTTGAAGGGCATTCATAATTTGAAAAATTGAGTTTGGAGGGTCCTTGTTAAGTGGAGGTTGAAAAGACCCAGCGTCTCTGTCCTACAGAGTTCACTCTGTAAGTGGACAGAATGGACAGAGGGCAGGAGAAGATGTGGTGTGATCTGCAGATGTTCACAGAGGAGTGTTAGGACATGTAATGTCCTTCAGGCATCATTGCCTGGTCCTGCAGTTCATGCTGCTCTCTCTCAGATCAAACAGCTCAGCTTTTCTGCTGTGCAAAGTCCTTCTGTGTAATAAACACTTTGCGTACACCCGAAACAATAATCCAGTGGGTCAGGCATCATTAATATTCCATTGATTACTGTTTTATTGAGAAGGTGGACATTACTGTTAGGACTTCTGGTCTGCCTTATTTCTTGAAGATTAACTTGTGGCCTACAATGAATCACTCAGTCACACTGCAAACGGCAGAGGTCCACTTGTCCATCTGAAGTACCTGTCATATGCTTTTTCAATGAGAGGTTTTATTATAAAAGAGGCATCAGGAGAAATTGTTTGACACGGGGTTTAAAAGGTTTCCAGTGCTCCCCGTTAATTTTCCTAAAGAGTCATTAATACCTTCGATTGGAGAAAAGAGTCTAGGGTTACAGCCTCAGATGCTGCATTGCGTCTTCATCTGCCAAATATCCTCACAGCCACCAGCCTGCTGTGCTCTGTGCTTATGTTTGCTTCCTTTCCTGTCATCACCCAGTTCAACTGCCCAGCAGCAACCTCAGACTCCAGCACTGTCCCACTTATCCTCCTCCTACATCTGCACCAGGCGAAGCAGAGATACTTTAAAAATCTGTTTTGACTATCAAATTAGGCCTTGAATCTCATGAGAACTCCAATTCCAAGATTACACATGTTCAGTATAAGATCCCACCCGTAGGATTAAACTTCCTAGAAAGCAGAAGTCAAACAGCACCGTATGAGAGGCTCCTCATCCAGGACATGCAGGCCATATGTCAGGATGATGACCCGCATGTGTACTTCTATTTATACGCCTTCCTACCATACAGGTGGGTAGGAATGGGGAGTTCCAACTGTGTCTGTACAGAGCAACAGCTGTCTGTAGAGCAACAGGAACATCCCATTATTTTTATGTAGTACTCGATATAGGATCTTCCCATCTCTCTGTACCTCTGTTAGGAATTACCACTTGGTATATACAAGCAAGAACTTGACAGCTCTCCTTGCAGTCACGGAGATTTTACAAGCTGTGCAACAAATGCAAGCTATGTATGTGCTGAATTTCTTGGAAATTATCCTACCCACAGGAGTGTACACTTTGTTCTATTTCCTTTTGCCTTTCCTTTCTGTCTGAAACCACTATAGGACGAGTACTATAGCTGATATGAAGTGTGAGCTTTGCTTTTTCATTCCACAGAATCATAGAATGTATTGGGCTGGAAGAGACCTCTAAAGGTCATCTAGTCCAACCCCCCTGCAATAAGCAGGGGCATCTCTAACGAGGTCAGGCTGCTCAAAGCTTCATCAAGCCTGGCCTTGAAAATTTGTAATTTTAAATTCCTAATTAAAAATCTAACTCCGGTAGGTACTTTATATTGGGTTCATAGAGCTCGTGCAACATAAGAGTCCAGTCAGAGAAAACAGACTTAGAAAAAGAATACTATCCATTCAGTCCTAAAGATAAGATGCCACCTATTTTTGATGAATCTGTACTTTTGGATCTGCTTGCCATTAACTTCAATTAACTCACTGATGCTTCTTGCTGATTCATGCCCCAAGTTCCTCTGCACCAAACACATACTGTTTTTTCTGGTACATTGCCTTTTTAGCTTCTGAAAGACATCTCTTTTCATGATGTTGGCAATGAGAACTGTTTGATGGGGTAGCGTTTATAAACATTATCCTTTAGAACTTGCACGTCTGGCTGAAACCAATAGTTCACTCCTCTGTTTCTTATAGAAGTGTTTCCAGGGCTAAAATACTTTCATGGCATTTCCAGTTTTCTCTTTCCCAGAAAAAAAACAATGACTGAAAAACCTGTGTGTGTCCAAACCAGCTCATATTCTACTTCTTCTCCTTCAGCAGTACTTATTACTTATCATTGTCTTAAAAAAATTAGGCCAACATGTTTTCCTATATGGACACAGCTTTAAAGTAGAGCTGAATGTTAAAAAAAAAGAGACATTATAAAATGAACCACATCTGAAATGATGTCCTTATGGTTTCTGGATTTGAAAAAATGAAAAGAAAAATATAGGTGGTCTGAATGGCTTTGGAAATAGATTGAAGATTCTGGATTATTAGGTACTCATAGGTAAACCAGACATTTTTATATTCAGCTTATGCTTCTCCAAATAATCAATCTACATCTTGTGTTTAAATTGGCCATGGTCTGTATTTTTCAAAGGAAACAAATGGAATTGCTTATAAATAGAGAGACATATCCAGAAGACATATTTGGATAGCCACATAACTTTACTCATGTTGGTAAGTAGACTGATTGTGGTGTGGGCAGAGTTACACAAGTCTCTAGGGGTATGTCTTACTAGGTTGGGAGTCTTTCTGTGGGTCACCCAGACTCCACACCAAAGTCAAACTTAGGTGTACACCAGCTCTTGTCCACACATCTCTGTCAGCCCATTTTTGATGGAAAAAGAAATGGGGTGCTCAATCAAGAGAATGCCCATTTAGGAAAAAAACCCAAACATAGATAACATAAGTGTGTTTTCCACATAACAAGACTGGGCACCTACTGGCAGTTACTCATTTGATATATAGCCAGTCTATTCCCCATGGAGTGACACAAGAGTGGTATCACAGAGTCAGTAGAGCACAAATGTGTTTTAGCCCTGAGCTGAAGTCTTGAGCAACAAACAGAACTCAAAGGCTCTCAAGTTTTCCTTGGTTGTTATCACTGCAATTCATTCAGAGGGCTTTGGAAATCTCAGCTGCACTATCTTTCAGCATCTGACTACTGAGACACATCTGGCGTCCTGTGTCCAGTTCTGTGCTCCCAGGTTCAAGAAGGACAGGGAACTGCTGGAGAGGGTCCAGCAAAGGGCTGTGAAGATGATGAGGGGATGGAAACATCTCTCTGCTGAGGAAAGGCTGAGGGAGTTGGGTCTTTTCAGTCTGGAGAAGAGAAACCTGAGGGAGGATCTGATCAATGCTTCTCAATATTTGAAGGGTGGGTGTCAGGAGGATGGGACCAGGCCTTCTTCAGTCGTGTGCAGTGACAGAAAGAGGGAATGGACAAAAACTGTAACATAGGAAGTTCCATCTAAACATGAGGAGAAACTTCTTTGCTGTGAGGGTTACAGAGCCTGGAACAGGCTGCCCAGAGAGGTGGTTGAGTCTTTGTCTCTGGAGACATTCCAAACCCACATGGACAATGTGATCCTGTGAGACTTGCTCTGTGTGAATGTGCCTTGGCAGGAGAGTTGGACTGGATGATTTCCAGAGGTCCCTTCCAGACCCTATCATTGATTCTGTGATTCTGTGGTCCCCATACAGCACGGCTGTACTTCATACCATTGTTTAAAGGCTTCATCTTGAATTACAGTGAACCTCAAAGGTCGTCACTTATCTGTGGACTGATCATCCTTCAGGCACTCTGGAAATAGCATTAGGGAACTGTCCAGCAGAAATTTCTCCTTTGAAGTGTGTTTCAGTGTTGTGTCCCTCTCAGGAGTGTCACCTGCTGCGGATGGGAAGAGGAGCCTGTGACCTGGCAGTAGGTGTGCTGAAGGGGAGTGTGTAACTGCCTGCTGTGGGCTGTGCCTTCTCCTCTCTGCCCAATCCCACAAGAAACATTTGTTCTTTGCTTGGGTCAAGCAATAGTGGTAGATTCAATTCCTAAAGATGACTGAGATAGTACGTAATACATGAGGAGAGACAAACCTCTCTTCCATTTAACTGACTAATGTAAGTCACTGTCTGCCTTAAAAAATGCAACACCTTCATGCTGGAAAGATGGAAAGACCATAAGCTTGGCACGGAGCTCAAATATTCAAACTCCCTTAGTCCATGATTTCTTCTGGTCTTCCTTGGTCAAAGGTATCTCTTTTCACTTTCAAAGTCTTTACATAGGTTGCTGGTGAATGTTTTAGTGAAAGGGGCCCGTGGGTCAACCAAAACATGAGAAGTTTGAAGGGAGGAGTCTTACATGCAGACTTCTTTGCATATAGTTGGACATTTTGCTACAAAACATATATTCTTTCTTTCTTAGAGCATAGGGATATGTACATAGGGGAAATGATCTTTATACTCTTCCATTCTTTTGCCATTTTACTTCTACCCTGTTTTGACCCTGTCTGTGCTTCCCTGCTTAATAATGTGCTAAATGTTTCTGCCTACCCCATCACCCAGAATGAAAACCCTTCATTAATATCCAATTAGACACCTTGCGGGGGTACCTAGAGATGAGCAACAGAAGCAGCTGAAAGAGTGCACAGGCAATTCCAAGGCAGAAGTGATAGATGACAAAGTGTCTCCACTCTGCTTACGTAATTGTCTGGATCTTGATTTAAGATTCCCCTGCTGCCAGAAATGAATTAGGCCGCAGAATCTGTGTTCTTCCCATTTGAACTCTGGAATGCCATTAGTGATGATTTGTGCCAGATACCATTAAAATTATGCATAAAAAATACAAACGAACTGCAAAGCAATTACAAGCTTACAGTCCTAGATTACTTTTTGATCACCCCAAGCTCTCTCTGTTTTGAGTGAGAGTTCCACATGTAGGGAAAGAAAAAAAAATCTGTCTTGGGTCCTTGAAGCTGCTTTCAGGAATTTTTATTCTGTTTTGTTGTTTGTTTGGTTGGTTTGGTTTTTGTTTGTGGCTTTGTTTTGTTTTTGTTTGGTTTGGGTTTTGTTTGTTTGTGTGTTTGTTTTTGGTTTTTTGTTGTGTTTTGTTTTGTTTGTTTGTTTCATTTTCCTTCAAAAATGTGTAACTGATTCGGGAGCTGAGGTCTCATTTTAAAAGCCAAGTGAATCTGGTGCCCAAGCACCTTAGCAAATCTGGGCCTGAGAGGAGGGTACTTGAAATACATGACTCTTACTGGAAGTGGAAATAGCCAGCATTTCAGAGCACAGTGAACCTGAACTGCTTGTTGGCATGTTTTATTTCTGTGATGTATTTAATTCAGTAGAAATGTGCCTGCTTGCCCTGATTTGAACCAGGTACAGTGTGGGCAGACATTATACAAATTCCCCTACACAAGATCTGCTAACGCATCTCAGTTTGAATTTGTAGATCTGCCAGATTTCCCTCATTTGGGGAGAGGCTTCCTCATTTGGGATTAATTTGGAGACTCTCTTAAAAAGTGTCTCCACTTGTGATGAAACATTTTGCTGTGTGTGAATGAGATGTATAAAATTCTTGTTCTAAAGGCCGAATTCATCTCTGATGTAACTTCTGGGGAATTCCCACCATGCCTTGAAATATTCCTCGTTCAGATGATCACAGCTCAAGGAGCATGAACACTCCTTCAAGTTGAGCCCCATGCATTTTGTGCATATTGCCAGTCATATATATTTGTTTTCTGATACCTCATATGGAGTCAGAGAGAGTTACTCCCCAGTTTTCATTTTAGCCTAAGCCAGGATGAAAACTGATGAAGTGAATGTGACATACAGCTTAGCTATTCATACATAAGAATAATATACACTTTACAACTTATATAAATGCATATAAAATAGTAAAACTTCCCTTTTTTTCTTTCTTCCTTTCTCCAAACTAAACATATTAAGAAAGTAGTTGGTGAATGAAGCTGCCACTGGTGTAGAGCTGGTTTATATCTATAACTAAGACATCCACCTGCCTTTTTGAACGCAATAAACCACCAGCAACAAAACAAAAATCCAAAATCAAGCCCCAAACAGCTCACGTTAGCTGATAATATCACTCAGGACTAAAGATTCCTTTTGTCTTCCATCTGATACTAAAAAAACTCTCAGGCTGATCAAATCAGCAAGGACAGGGCAATTGTCATTGCTCATTTTATGACCTCAGGCATTGCTCCAGTGCCTCAGACTGCCTTGGCACCATTAGTCCCTCGACTGCTTCTGCTGATCTTAAAGAGGCTTTTGTTGGTAATCAGTACAGACTCCGGAATCCCAGGACACCACTGCTAGTTACGCTGAGCTAAAATCATAAGGAGTGCAAGCAATAACAAGCACCAAGGCCCACGCTGACCCTTAGCAGCTGTTTATATGCAATCATAACGGAGCAAATGACTTTCCAAATGAAAAGGCACCGTTTTTGGAACTGATAATAAATCAATCTTTAAAGAATGAAAAATGCTTATTAGTTTTATTCTCTGCTAGGTTGTAAAAAAAAAAAAAAAAAAAAGCCAAATAAGAACCCCTGCCTTAGAGCCAGACGGCTCTCACATATATAGGGAGATTTAAAGGGGTTGCACATCAAAAGGGGGCATTTTTAATAGTGCTCACATGACAGAAGAACACTACTGCATTGCTGGAAGTGATACACTCCAGCTTAATGAAAAGGAACTTTCAGAAAACCAACTAAATTCCCACCAAATCTCTGGCCATTAGTAAAAATAAAATGTAGAAATTCTGAACATCGAAAAGGAATAAAAAAATAATTCCAAGAGCATGATTTTCAGTGTGGTGGATGACACAGCAAGGCTGTTCTTTCTTCAAAAAAGTTTGAAGGTGATTAATAACAGAAGATATTTTCACCGATGCAGGCAAGAGAAGTCAACAGTGTCATGCATGAAGGGGGAGAGGACGCGCTGGTCCAGCGTCATGAACACTGTGCAGTGCTGCTCCCTGCTTCTCTGGGGATCCTCGGTGGGAAGTCAGTGCCCATGGCTGGTCTGGCAGTGCTGCTGCTGGCAGTATCCACCACTTCCTCTCCAAGCTGGTGCACCAAGGGTGACTCCAGTGGGTGAAGAATTGGAGGCACAGGCTGCCCAGAGAGGTGGTGGAGTCTCCTTCTCTAGAGACTTTCCAAACCCCCCCTGGCTCTGTTCCTGTGTGGACTGCCCTGGGTGACCCTGCTCTGGCAGGGGGGTTGGACTCGATGATCTCCAGAGGTCCCTTCCAACTCCTACCATTCTCTGGTTCTATGATTCTCTGATGGTCACCTATTCCTGCCAACACCCTACATTTCATTGTACAGTTGTACATAGCTGCTTTTCTTTGTCTCTCCCTTTACACGAGCTTCATAAATCTGTGGAGTTTGTGAGGAACAGACTGGAGGCAGGATTTATCTGTCTGAATTAGGGGGTTTCATCTAAACTGGCCAGTTTTCTGAGAACAATTTGTCTCCTTTTCAGGAAGGCGACCTGTAAACTAGTTCAAATGAGCTACACCATGGAAGTACAGTCCTTCCAGTGACCTCAAAGGGAGCTGCTGATGACTGTTCCAGGTATAGAGGTCTGTACGGCAGACATCTTAAGCTTAGGTGAAACAAAACCCCTCTAAGAGCCATCCTCGTGTTTTGCTTTTGTTGGTTATGAATCCTGGGCCAAGAAAAGGTTGGGAATATTAGACCAAGATGAGCAATATCATGTTTGAAGCCATGGTGTTGTTTTGAACAGTTGCAGAAGACTACCACACCCTTCTGATGTTTTCTTCGTAACGTACCAACCACTGCGAGATTGGCACAACAATGTAATATTAACAGAAGAAATCTGGTTTGAATTCCCTTAAAGTTAATGTTCTTGTAAATCTAATAAGTATTTGGGTATTGACGTGCTAGCCACCATCTGCAGAATCTAAAGATCTGAAATTCATTTAAGTAAGTCTTATAATTAATAAACAAAAATCCTCATACTTAAAATGTCAAAGACATAATTAATTACGCTAGATTTTCATGGTGCTATCATTAGAAGGATATTGAAGTGCTTTGAAAGTGGCCTGATCCTTTACTACGTTGCTGTGAGAGGAATGGATTTTTTTTTATTGCCATTCTACAAAGAAAATGAAGAAATGACTGATAGAGGCCAAACCTTGACGTGCTTGGATTTTTCCTAATGACCATTCCCATGCTGACTGTACATGAGAAGACAAGAGCTACACTATGGCAGCAAGGTAGACATGGTAGCCTAGTCCATGGGTCCAACGTCAGGGATGAGCATGCACAGCCCATGCTGCAGCCGAAGCCAACCTGGGCATGCAAAACCTGCTTCAGGGATGAATTAGTGCGTGATTCTGGAGGGTCCTTTAGCAAAACAGTCGTGAAATGTATGCTGGCCTGAAGTGGCTGCTGAGAGAAGAGGTAAGACAGAGGCAGGGAGCACTGCTGGAGACTCCAGTGGGGTCAGCCAGGCGGGTGGATGCATTTGCTTTCTTCCTGGCACAATTTGCTATGGGCACTGTCAGGTGCCCAGTAACAATTAGGATATGCTAATTGGCAAATTAAGTATGCTAATGCTCAGATGAAGCAGATGCTAATAAGATTGGCAGGGATACAGTTACCCTGACAGCCGAGTAGCAAAATAATGTGTTGAGCAAAGAACAATGAGAAGGTGAGGGTAGGAGGAGGTGCCCAGCTGAACCCCTCTGAAGGCTTTTGTTCCCAGAAGCAAGATTGTAATTTAGAGGTACGTGTGTGGGAGGTGTTGTGCTTCTCTGGGGTAACCTGAATCTCTCTCATCTGGAGTCTGCCTGCAGAATAGATGCGTTGTCTCTGTTAGGGATGAGCTGCCCTCGTCTGCACAGTGTGACTGGCTAGGAAAAGTCAGACATGTGGTAGCCACAGGAATATCTGGTGTTCCAATTAAACTGTTCATGAAAGACAAGGGGCCATGTGGCTTATTCCAAATGTTGGTGCTATTATACATATGCAGTGGAAACAGTGAGCTCTGCCAGCATCAAAAAATATTTATGGCCACAAATGGATATCCTCTATGGACTTTCCAACGTTTGTAGACTGGAGGCCCTTGATGGTGGCCAAAGACAGATTTAATAGCCACAAATAGGTAAGGCAAATTGAGAGGTACTGTGGTACTGTCATTTAACATCGATGTTACCTGTTGATATTTTCTTCCTTAAAAAATCCCAGCCAATCAAAATAGCTGCTTACATTTGGGTGTACTTAAGAAAACCACAACTTTCTTTCACTATGGATGTTTTTCTACATTTTGTAGATTTAACTGCAAAATGACCGGATTTACTGTAGGACCTTTGAAGTGAGGTAATTTCTTAGGGTCATGGAGGATTCATGTTGGCATCATGCTCTAAATCAATCTCTCTTATCCCTTATGGTTGTATTATGCTCTACTGAATTTCTGTCTGTGCCTTCTGAGTTGACCACCTAGAAATTTCTAAGGTCTTAGTAAAGAGTGCAATTCCTGATTAGGTCATTTAGGCAGAATTAGAATTAGGCTTCTCTTCTCCAAGCTCAAGAGCCCCAGCTCCCTCAGCCTTTCCTCAGCAGGGAGATGTTCCACTCCTTCCGTCATCTCTGTGGCTCTGCGCTGGACTCTTTTGAGTAGTTCCCTGTCCTTCTTGAACTAAGGGGCCCAGAAGTGGACACACCATTCCAGATGTGGCCTCAGCAGGGCAGAGGAAAGTGGGAGGAGAACTTCTCTCCACCTACTAACCACACCCCTTGTGATCCACCCCAGGATGCCATTGGCCTTCCTGGGCACAAGGGCCCATTGCTGGCTCATGGACATCCTGCTGTCCACCAGGACTCCCAGGTCCCTTTCCCCTATGCGGTTTTCCAGCAGGTCTGTCCCCAGCCTATACTGGTACCTGGGGTTGTTCTTTCCCAGACTGCAGACTCTATGGCTGCCCTTGTTATATTTCATTAAATTTCTCCCTGCCCAACTCTTCAGCCTGTTCAGGTCAGTCTAGGTCAATTTCTTCTGCTGCCTCTCCATTATGAGTCAAAATGGGAATAAAATATCCTAGTAATCATTACCCTTGATTTTCTATCCTGTTTATATATCTTGTCATTTGTGTCATGATTTCACCATAGTGTTTTATTAGTGACCCCAGTTTACCAAAGTTACCTGACATTTGGGTGGTCTCTTTACCCTTGTCCCCTTTGTGGTGAGCGCTTGAGCTTCATGTCCTTCCAGTGGGAGCAACATCACAAACCAACTGCTGAGGACAGTGTGAATATTAAAATGTTTTCTAAGACAATAAAAATGTTCTGAAGTGGTTTTTCTGCACCAAAAAATAGTTTCTTTTCTACAAACTTTCTAAAGTGTTTCCTAAGACCCAACAGCCCACAGGCTACCAAAGATGGATGGAGATATGTGGGGGAGTAGAGAAGGGAAAATATGAACCATTTTTGTCGTAGGGAAAACTATTTGGCAGGAACCCTCTTTGAATTAGTGCCAGCTAGATTATATTGGTAGACAGAGTCCAAAGCTACCAAAAGGGTACAGATGCAAGAAAGAAATGTGTTTATCTCATGTTTATGTGAATGCAAATGAAGCGCTCTTGTGTACATCAAACATCCTCGGAAGCATCAGAGTGGCTGCCCATGGACTTTGGGGTATTTCTTCACTAAAACTGACATCGTGGAAGTTTGGCATACCTCCTAGTTGATTAATGTAATTACTTACTTATTGAAATAAATAGAGGTTACTTTTTAATCAAGTTTGCTTTAATATTTCCACTGAGCTGGTTTAATTGAACAAGATACCAGTTAACACAGTCATTGCATCCTGTTGCATGCCTTTATTCTGCAGCTGCTAATATTGCCTATTTATGTCAGTGACAAAGTGCTGGTAGGAAGGTGGTCGCTACCTGGAGTGCACAATATAATCTACGTTATTCTGTTTTGTTTTTTTTTTTTTTGTTTTTTTGGGGTTTTTTTTGGTTTTTTTGTTTACAGAAATACAATAAAATCTGCATAGCAGGCTGACAGCTCTACTGCCCTCAGCTATCACATACATCTCCCTGGCTTTAGCCAAGTTGTATCATTGCTTTTATACAGATATTCATTGTGTCAGCTGACATTTTACTGCTTTCTATTTTTTGCAGCCTGAAATGGCAGTCACTGATTCTGAAAGAAAGAGGTGTTTTCACCTGCTACCCCCAGCGAATGCATTAAGCTGAAGAGGTTTCCTATTTCTAAGCAGACAACCTTTTTTTTTTAAATTCAATTTATTTCTTGAAGATAATAATAATAATAATAACATCTTGTATGAGCAAGAAATGAGTAAATCTTGGATTTTAACCACACACTGTAGTTAGTTACGTGCTATTTTCCTGAATTGGAAACACTGAAAGGGTAGCACAGATCTAGGAATGAGGTGATTCAGCTCTTGAGTTCAACCCACAGGCAATTGGGAATTCATTTGTTTACCCTTTTTTTTTTTTTAAACTTTTTTTTTAATATATATATTGGGAGTATAAAGTAACACTTTCTTTGTTCTGCATCCACAAGGTGTCAATTATTTCTACTTCAACAGTGGCTTAAATCTCAAAAATTGAAGTGAAAAATAAAGGTTTTACTAAAAAAAAATATTTCAGGCATATTAAAATACATTAGTATATAAATGGCCTTTGAGCGTGTTCCTTTTCATCTTTTCCATTTATCTGGTGCTTCATAATGTGTATTCCAGACAGAATGAATTTTGTAAGGACTAAATAATGAAATTGGTTTTGTGAATATTAATTAGCTAATCATTAAAACTGTAACAGCAAATGTGGGTATTACTGTGATGACATTCATGCAGTTTGGTAACATACAGGATCCTGTTACCTTTTTAGTGAGAAAGGGAAATGAATGAGTTTATTAGCTCCAGTCGTGATGTTTATTTACAAAGCAATCACACAAAGATAAGAATATAAGCGATGTCCTGTTTTCCTGGTCACGTTGTGCATAGACAAGAGGAATCTCCCTTATGTTCAGAAATCAGTTGGTGTGGTGGTTTGACCTCGGCTGGACAGCAGGTTCCCACCAAGCTGCTCTGTCACTCCCCGCCCTGTCCTCTCAACTGGACCTGGGGGAAGAAAATCAGATGAAACTCGTGGGATAAGACAAAGGCAGTTTAATGGAAAGCAAAGCGTGACCATGCTTGGAAGCAAAATAAAACAAAGATTTATTTTTTACTTCCCACCAGCAGGTGATGTCTGGCCCCTGTTTGGGAAGCAGGGCTCCAAACACACAGTGGTTGCTCCAGAGGACAAACTGATGCTCCCCCCCACCCTCTTCCTTTTTCTAGCTTTTATTGTTAATATGACATCATATGGTCTGGAATATCCCTTTGGTCACTTTGGGTCCGCTGTCCCAGTCGTGTCCCCTCCCAAGATCTCATCCCCCCATCCCACTGCAGGGGGAGTGTTGGACCCCAGC
>WUAM01000242.1:263704-281231 GCA_024336885.1 Actenoides hombroni | reverse complement strand
AGGATGCCATTGGCCTTCCTGGCCACAAGGGCACATTGCTGGCTCATGGTCATCCATCTCTCTTGGAACGAGCTTTTAACACAGGGCACTGGGAGCTGCTACTTTCTTTTCAAAACCATCTGTCAGGGACCTGGTTGTGAAATTGTGTTTACCTGAGGACCAAAAAAAAACTGGACCAACCTCTTCTTCTGCCTATAGGAGCATCTACTCAGAAAAAAAAAATACTCCAATCACCAATTTATGCAGTTTGGGGAAGCAAGATACATTACACCTCTTGAACTAAATTTTTGTTTTAAAAGTGATAGTGAGTATGATGGTGCTGAAGTATTAAAGAGATTCTGTGCATTGAAAGACACCCCAACAGGTTTCAACACCCCTGTGTGGACTTCACTGTAGATATGCTCATGCATTTGGCATCCCACCCCTTTAGTCAGGTCCCAGAAGATAAACAGTGTGATGCCAAAAAAGGCCATTAACTGATTTTGGCCTCCCACATTTTAACAGCAACAGCAAGATCTGTTGCAAGTGGATGTGGCTTTGGCCCTGAAATTTCCTTAGTTGTTTTTAAATACCACCTTTTGGGATAGAGTAACATGTATCTGTCTTGCATGCTTCTCTCTGGGGTTGAAGTCAGGTTTTATGCTATGCCTGGTGGGGATCATGAATGGATAAATGTTTGTCACAGAATCACAGAATGTTAGGGGTTGAAAGGGAGCTCTGGAGATCATCGAGTCCAACCCCCCTGTCAGAGCAGGGTCACCCAGGGCAGGCCACACAGGAACAGAGCCAGGGGGGTTGGAAAGTCTCTAGAGAAGGAGACTCCACCACCTCTCTGGGCAGCCTGTTCCATTTCTGTCACCCTCACCATGAAAAAGTTTCTCTTTATGTTTACACGGAGCCTTCTCTGTTCCAGCTTGCACCCATTGCCCCTTGTCCTATCACTGGACGTCACTGAGAAGATCCACTGTCAAGTGCTTCCTGTGTTGAGCTTCTGCCAGAACTGCTGCTATCTAAATAAGATTATCCCATGATGAGGGCTATCAGATACTCAATCTTGAAGGAGGATCTGATGACTTGCAACCTTCTTCCAGCTGAGTTGTTAAAGACTCTTGGAAGACATATAAGGTTGCAAATGGTCCAGGGAACAGCGACAACTTTAGTAGGATTGCAGGATTTACATCAGAGGAGTAGTGGTGGGATAGCAGAATATGCATCTTCCTACTTAAATTTTTTGAAGTTACTTTTGTTCACCTGCTAATGTTTCCTCTTCTGTTTTCCCTCTGTTTTACTCTTAGAACTTGAGCACGTGGGAAACTGCTCTCTGGGTGCTTCCAGAGGATGACACAAAGTGAGGCTCTAGGTGAAGTAAATAGAAAAATTCACTGTCTTAATGATGTCTTAGTAATGTAAATATTTGCAATTAAAATATTCATCTCTGTCACTAGGACCTTGTTCTTGAATAAGGGAGCTGTGTAACACTGACCATTTTCATGGTCACTAAGGTTGAACCCTTTCACTCTGAGGGTGGTGAGACCCTGGCACAGGTTGCCCAGGGAAGCTGGGGATGCTCCATCCCTGGATGTGTTCAAATCCAGGTTGGCTGGGGTCTTGAGCAACCTGGTCTAGTGGGAGGTGTCCCTGCCCATGGCAGGGGGTTTGGAACTGGATGGTCTTGAAGGTCCCTTCCAACCTAAACCAGTCTGTGGTTCTATGATTTTAAGTGTTAACAGATGTCACGTGTGAGTTGCAACAACACATTTTACTGATACGTGTTGGGTATGGGCTCATCATCCATGTGTGGAAAGGGTTGAATGGTCTGGTGAGCTGGCTTTGGAGGGGAGGAGAAGGGGCTGAGCACTCCATGTTAATGCCCTCATCCTGGGACCAAGGGCAGGCTGCCTACCCAGGGATGATGCCACTGTCTTTTGTGACAAAACTGGCACCAGAAATAGTGCTGGAATCTGCATCTTTCTTCCTCCAGACATTGAGCCTCCTCGCTACCTTTGGCTGTGGTGCTCACAAGCATACACACAGAGGTGGACCAAGGGAGGCTAAACAGCTTTCAGGGAGTCAGTGGTGAAAAAGAACATCATCTATACAGGCTACTTCACATTATTTTGGGTCTCTTTTTTCCCATCCCAGTTATATCTCGGTATTGATCACTGTTCTCTCCTGCATTCAGCAATGATCTTTTTTTCCTGTAAAGAAATGAATGATGCAAATGAGCCTGAAGACAAATTTTAAAATATTAAAAGCTGTCCTTCTCCTCAAATCTAACTCTTATGTTAGTTGTTTACATACATAATTAATAACTTGCATATATTTTTTATACATTACTCTGACAGCTGTAAATGAAACTGGATTTAGGAAAAAATATTCTGGTACATGGAATCTCAAAATACACATTTTCATTGGTAAGGTACTAGTATGTATTTTGTAGGGCTTATATTACTACTCGTTGTGGTTAGTGGTTAGTATGACTATCATGTTTTTGCAGTATTATGTATCCGAGAAAATGTAATTTTTTTTCTACTCCTTTTAAAATCAAATTACAATGTGACATTCAATAAAATATCTTTTGTGCAGCTAATAAAAATGAGATCCCATCTCACTGCTTTGACAAATAAACCACACAAGTCAAAATACTGCCTCTGATACAGTTTATAGCTTAAGCTTTCATGTCAGCCTTTCCTATAAAAAAGCCCCATTATTTATTAATAGCCTTCTATGTCTTAAAAGTTTCTTTTTCTTGTGTGTAGAAAAAATCATTTGCCTTTTAATGGGGTGTCAGATTTGTTTTCCAAACCTTCTAAAAGGTTATCGTTGTTACATATGGACAAGTGCTTTTTTCAGAATCAATGTAAACTCTGTTACCAGGGTAATTTACTGCAGTCCCCTGGTAGCTGTACGGAAAACTTAATTTCACCATTTTGCAAAGTGGAGGGGTGGGACTCTTTCCTTGTGGTTAACTATTTTCACATGGAGTGAAAAGAAAATGCCTGCTTCTCGCACATACTAAATAACTGATGGGCTCTTACCCTCCGTTTGAGCTCAGGGCACACTGGCAGTCTGGGAGGGTTCATGGCATAGAAGGATGACTGAGCCAATTAGATATACCATAAAAACTTTTGGCAATTAACTCCCAACTAATCAAAAGACTCAGGCTCATGCTAACGGTGGATAATAAAAGCTTGTTAAATTTCCATGCATTACCCACACACGCGCACGCACATATATCCAAGCCACATTTTTGACGACGGAGAAGTCTGTGCGGAGGGAAGAGTGTTCTGTGAAAGATCCAGAGGTGTCAGGTCTGAGTCTGTCGTGCCGTTTGAGTAAAGAAATGACACGAAACATCAGCAAATACCAAATTCAGACTGGTGCATTTAATTAGAACTTGTGTTAGCAGCTGCAGTACTTTATTTCGAAGAAGGCAATAAGAGCAGTGTTTTCTCTAACAAACATTACATACAAAACCTTCAAACCCAGAAATCACCAGGAACTACTTCTGACCCAAAAGGCACTTTTGAATTAAATGTATTACTTTTTATTACTATCTTCCATTAACTTGTTCAATTACCTAATGTATTTGGGGGTGCTTCCTACATCTACATGGTGAAGAGCAGGGTTTCACACCAGGCATCAGCTCTTTAAATGCTGTGATTCATGATCTTTCTCTTCACGTTGGTGGCTGTTCACCAGACGGAAGACAGTTCACCACATCTGTGCGGTGCTTAAGAGGAAGCAAGCTGGTGATCTCTGCTACTGAACCAAACTGGTGCACAGATGGCTTTAGACTTCCTGAATTTTGAAGCTCGCTCTTGTTCTGCACCGAGAAGGGACAGGCAGTGAAAGGCTCTTTCGGGATCTCAGCAAGAAAGACCTGACAACAAATGGCATGATAAAATACCTGGTTTCATAAGGTAGAATAAGAAGGAGAATCCAGATAATGGGTAAATTTTAGATCACTTCAGATGCTGTGAATCCCATGCTGATGCAGTGTCAATGGACCCCAGATGGATTTTCCCATGACATGCTGGGCAGATGCCATCCATGGCGAGGTTTCTTCTTCCTCCCATACTCTGGTGTTTGTGTAAACAAACAAAACCATCTATCTTCTCCTGAGAAGTGGGATGTCATCCCTGTCATAAGCCCTACCAGCAAGCAATGCAGGCCAGCAAGGGGCCCTGCAGCAGATTCACATATAGTGGCTACTCATGCTGCAGATGGACTTCTTAAGCCCAAAGTATGAGGTTCAGTAGAGCAAGATCACTAGCTACTTGAACACGATGTTTTCTGCCAGGCTCCAAATACCATACTAAGTTACTAAAGCTGCTCAGTGTCTCTGCCTCCAAAAATCTCTGCAGTGTAGGCTGAATCAGCTTCTTAAAACTACCTTGGGAATGTATAAAACCCAAAGCCCTAAATTCACAGATTTAAGAGAGAAGATCAGTTGTCATTTAATAAACCAAACTTTCTAGCCCACAAAGTGCCAAGTGAAATCCATAAGACAAGAACCTCAACGATATTAATTTGAAAGATCAGGATTTTTAAGCCAGTCATGATTTTGAAGGTTGAGCTCAGTAGTTTTGAAAGCTTGGGGTTAGCAATGTTCTTCCTCTGTTGCTATGCAGAAGCGTGGATAGTGAACCATAAAATTGTCTCCTGAACATTTTGGAATATCAATTTTCTATCTTCTTGATGTAGGAAAAAAAACCCAAATGGGACTCTGGAAAACCAAGCTCCATTGTGATAAAACACCCTCATGCCCTCCTAGACAAAGGGTTAGTGGTCTCAGCTTCCCTGAGATGAAGGAAACCTTGACATAATGCTTTTCCTCATTGGGATCAAGAACTTGCCTCCCTCATCAAGTTCACAAATGGAGAGTCTTTACCTCCCACATCAGAACTTACTCATCAGTAAAATATTTGCTATCGTGGCGGAAATCTGATGAGAAATTCCAACCTGGACCTGTGAAGCTTTTCCTGATGAAAATTTCATTAAAACTAGCATGGTTATTCAAAGACTTCTATCAGTTACATTTTAGAACAGCCTTCTAATAGGATGAGTGGGGAAAATAAAAGTCCCAAACCAAGCACCCTTAATCAATAGTATGATAGACCTTGGTAAATTTGTGAATGCAATTACATAACACCCGTTGTCTGTGATAATAAGGGACTGAATTCAGTGACCACTGTGTCCTATGGCACGTGTTATATGAAGAGTTCTCCCATAGGAAGCTTTCAGTAAGGTGTCATTTTCCCATTAAAGCAAGCATTTGTCAGAGTGTCCTGGACCATTTCCAAACACGAGTTTATTCTGAGAGTGGGATCCAACATTCTCAGCACTTGTCTGGCTGTGCTCTCAGGAGAATTACCACCCACTTACACGCTGAGAGCTTCTGAAAAATCTGCTGATGTTCACTTCTCAGCAGGCTCAGTTTGCATTTCTTCTCCCTCAGAAAATCCTAAATGTAAAGGGAACATCTATGTTTAGTGACTTTGGAGCTTTGATTTCCAAGATCAGGAACATATTTTGGGGGTGTTCTCCCCCCTCCCCCAATCTTTTACACCTTTGCATTTGGGAGACACTATTACAGATTATTTCTTCGTGCCACTGACTGTAGAATGAAAGGACGTTAGGGAAAAATTTTCTCACAGAGAGTTGTCAGACACTGGAATAGGCTGCCCTGAATGGGGGTTGAGTCCCCATCCCTGGATGTGTTTAAGGGTCGTTTAGATGTGGTGTTGGGGGACATGGTTTAGGGGTGAACTTCGTAGAGTAGGGTTAATGGTTGGACTCTATGATCCCGAGGGTCTTTTCCAACCTGAACGATTCTATGATGCTATGACATGCCACATGCCATTCATTCAGTTCTCCTCTATCAGTCTGGATTTTGGGCACTATTTACTTCCTGATGTATAAGTCTACATGGCATGCTGCAGAGCAGAGGTATTTGCTGGATTTAAAGCTAATTTAGGTATTCTGCCTGAATCAGTGGAGACACAGTAAAGCAAAACTTGAGGTATGTTCATTCACAGATAAACTTCTACTTATCTAGCTCATGTAGAGACCACCTTGATGTTTGTACCTTGCATTATATGCTGAGTTTGCTGTCAGAAAAACCTGTTTCTGTGAAGATAAAGCATTAGACCTCAGAGGATGGAGCTGTATTACATTCAAGAAGGTGAATTCTGTCATAGGGAGAGAATCATAGAATCATTAAAGTTGGAAATGACCTTCAAGATCATCAAGTCCGACTGTTTACTAAATATTATCATGACCACTAAACCATGTCCTGAAGTGCCACATCTACATGTTTTTGGGAAACGTGCAGGGATTGTGACTCCACCCCCTCCCTGGGCAGCCTGTTCCAAGGCCTCCCCACTCTCTCAGCACAGAAATTTTTCCTAATATCCGACCTAAACATCCCCTGGAGGTTGTTTGACTCAGCTGTGTCATTGGAGCAGCAAGATGGTGATGTAGCAGTGTGTCCTTCAGCTGCTGGACAAAACACCCAGAATCAGTACAGACCATGCATACTTTGGGTCTTCCTTGCAGAGGTATAAAGTAAAAATAGATCAAATATGTTTTCACATGCTCTCATTGCACCATTCAGGTACAATATGAACATTTCATTCCTAGAATAACTTCATAATCTATTGGTTGTTGGAATCGGAACTTATTGCTCTTCCTCACTGCAACACGAGCTCGTGTTCTAGCAAGTAGAAAATGAAAAGCATTTGAACGTTCAGCAGTTTCCTCTCCTCCTCATGGCTCAGGTACTACTGAAAAAACAAAGGCCACCATGGGATGGAGATACTGAAGAGTAAGTCTTTCCCTGGACCAGAGCCAGCACACAGGTGGCCCTGCCATACCCAGGAGCTGTGAGGGGATGAAGCATGTGACGTTCCACTGTGGTCCCTGCGTGCTGGCTCAGCCTGTTTGGGCTAATGAGACAGTAGGACATTCTGTATGTTGATGAAAATTTGCAGATAACTGAGTCTGAGCTGAAATTATTTTCCAATGAATGTTAACAAACAGATTTTTACAAAACAGAATAATTCAGCCGAAACAGTGTAGATTTTCAGAGTGGCAAAAAGACAAGTTCCCAGTTGAGAAGACACTCCCTGACAAATATCATATTGCTCCATCAAAGCAGAAGGGCTTGCCTGAGATATTGTTGAAAGAATTATTTTAACACAACAAAAGCCAGTTGTTGGGTTTTTTTTCCTTTAGAAACTCTTCATCTTTAGAAATTATCTTTAAAATTCTAAATATTACCACTACTTCTTTTGTCACACTGTGGCAGTCACACAACACGAAACATTTTTGCACTATTCGCACTTGGCAAAGTTACAACATCTGAAAATGAGATCTTATAATGGGAAGTATTAAATAACTATAACTCACTAAGCAGCTCTATCTACATAAGCTCAAAAAAAAAAAAAAAAAAATAGCTGTAAAATCAGGAAAAACTCTCCTCAAACACAGCACCAGGTTTCCATGCGATTGTACTTTTTACCTGAGCTTACACTGGGGCAATGAAGTCATCAGAAGGTCAAGTGACCCACCCAAGGTCACCAACTGGCAGTCAGTGACACAGTCACTCTCACAGCCCATGGAATTTCTTGGCTCCAAGCGAAGTACAAGGTAAGTGACACGAAGGTATATCTTCTCTCACTTTCCATTATGTTTCTAATCTCTCTTCGCTACGGTAATGAATGATAATGAGTTGCAATCTTTTCGCTGGGTTGTTCTTGCCACTGCATTGGTGACACTTATTGTTATAATAACGATGTAAGTGGAGAAAAAAATTGTGCTAAGTGATATTATGAATAAGTAAACCTAAATAACTTGCAAAACGAGCAGCGGCTGCAATAACGTGTTAGAAAGGACAGTCTTACTCAATGCATCCATATCAGGCAGGTCACTGTCTCCTTCATCCGGAATCGAAAATACTGGGAAAAAAATGGACATGATTCTGTAGCTGGTACTTGCATGAGTCTTGCAAATGCAAGGCTGGGCAAGGACAGGTACATAACTGACCTGATGTTGTTTACTATGCAAAACTCTCTTACCCCAGCACTGAGGATCATGCTCCTGTTACTCACTTGCATGTAGGTGCTGGTGAATATTAAGCATTTCTGACTCACATGCAACCAATTTTCAAAATTAGCCAGTGGTGATAACCCAGGTCGGTTTTTCTGGGGAGATCTCAGCTCTCAGCACATCTTCTTCAAAAAGGCAGCAGATTTTCAACTCTTCTCTGCACCCAGAGGCTCTCACAGTTCAGACTGTGCTCTGTAGTGGCTGTTGGGTGCTGCATCCTTCATCACAGTCAGATTCCTACCTTGCATGCTTTGCCTGAGGAGGAAGGGAGTGAGGAGGAAGTAGCAATGAGCCTTCAGCTGCCCCTGGCTCTTTCCCCCCCCCCTCCATCCTTCTCTTAGTCCCTGTCTATTCTTCCCAAGCTACAACACTTGTGTCTCCAGCACAGTTCCAACTAGAAAAAATAGCAGCTCTGAGCTGGGAAATACCATGGCAGAAGAGAAAGGGTTAGGGAGAGTTTGAGGAGACGTGGATAAAGACTCTGCAGTCAACAACGTTGATCCTCCTTGGTGCTACTCTTGAAGCATGTCCTATCTGTGTGTTCTCGTAACAGTATTAGTAAGGTTGGCAGCTGGTGAAAATTCAATAGCAATGGAATCCTTCGTGTATTTTAGAATATTCCATATGTTTGATGCAATCCCCTTAATCATCTTATGCAATGTTCATGATCTTGTTTTTCCCATGTCTTGGTTTTATTTTTTTCAGCAATCTGTAAGTGTGTGTGCAGTTCACCATAATTATCTTATGCTATATTTGGTTAATTTTTTTTTTCTCCCTCTTCCCAATTTGTGATTTCCATTATCATGTTTCTTCTAACATCTTCTTTTGGAAATGCACCTACAGGTTTCCTTTCTATTGAAAGTCAGCATTTGATCCCTACAAGGACACAAATACAAATCCACTCATAAGCATAACAAGTCCCGGAGGGAGTAAGTCTAACTTGTTGCTTAGAAGTCCTGTGTGTAAAGGGAAGCATCAGCCAAAAATTCATATGTCAGGGGAGCCTGCACTGTCTGTAAACCTCAGAACCCCCACAGTATGTGATGTGTGACATGAGGTAAGGTACAACTTGAGTCGCTTATGTTGATGAGACTCATCCCATTTATGCTGTGGCTAAATCCATCCTCTTCCTAAAAAATCTCAAGTGACTAGTTTATTAGCCCTTGCAGCTCTAGCAGACGTTTTGCCATGACTTAGATTCAGCTGTTGTGCCGATTCCTTCTGTGAATTGCCACTTCTGCTGGAGAAGGGAGCAAGAGAAATTACACTAAAATACTATTTTTCATATTTATCTTCTTGTTTCCCAGGTCTCATTTGACAACGTCAGTCAGAAAACCTGCTATCTGTTTAGAAGAACCATTTATTACAGTCACTATTTTTCTTCTACCCTTTGGGTCAAGAAAAAAAAGTTTAAAATGGATTTGAGATTTTTAACTGTTAGTTTGATTAAATTCTGAGTTATGAAGCAGGATTTTTCAGTGAGTTAATTAAAGTTAACGTTTCTAGCTTAAAGCATGCTGGAAGCTTTGAAATATCCATCATTTTCTCTTTTGATGGTCCTGGTGGTACTGGCTATATCAAGGAGAGTCCCACTGAAGTGGCCAAGCCAGGGAATCATGATTCCTTAAAAGTGAGCCCTGGTGAGAGTAGAATTGCTGCTCTCCACACTTGAAATACTTACTATATCTGTACTGCTGTGTGATACCAAGTGTTTCAAACCCATGAGAAAGGGATCGTGAAGGCTCTTCTTTCCTGAAGGACACTTTCAGCTCTTATCATAATAAGCAGCAAGCAGAACTGAGTAAATAATCCATTGACTGAACATTTCTTGGTTTTGTGCATAATCTGTACAGCAGCTTTTGATTTTCTTGAAGATGTTTGTTATTCTAAGTAGTTTAATGACACCCAGAAATATTTCTGGTCCGACGGATTTGTTTTGAGTGCTTGATGCATGCAACTGGTCTTTTGCTGGTTAATTTATCAGCTACATCACACAATATTGCCTCTGTTTCTATCTGGAATGAGCATAATTCTTCAAATTGCATATCTGCTGGGAATGCAGTGGTTCTGTATTCACAATTTGTATTCTGTGAGTATACTGTAGGATTCGCTTAACATTCATTTTCCATGAATGTTTCATGTACCTTGTACTGGTTAATAACATGAAGAGACTTTATGTTTCCCAGACTCTTCTTGTGGTGTATTGGGGGATTTATAAAACTGTTCTGACTGAAGCTCACTAGCAGTTTGCAAGCAGAATTCTGCTAGTCGCTTACAAACTCTTCTCTCTTGAAATCTCTTCTGCATTGTCCACAGGCCACAATAATGCAACTCTCAGAATCTGTGTTTAAATTGAAACGTCTTTGGAAGGTTAACACAAAAAGAGCAACACCCCCTCCCTGCCCTGAGCAGTGCTTCACCTTAGCCCACGTTCTCTTCTATTTTAGGAGGCATTGGCCCAGCTAGGGTCAGCAATTAGGAGATTACTTGCTTATTCTACAGAAACTTTATGAGAAAAAAAAACCCATCAGTTTTTATGAGAAAACTGCTTCCAGGCCCTTTCCAGTGAGGATGCCTACTGCTGTTCTCCCAGCTTTATGGATATGCCCATTTTGTTTCTACATACAAATATTGGGAGCTATAAAATGAGCAAACTCCTCTCTGTCCACGTGTCTGCAGTTAATACGCATTCCCACATTTTTGTCTCTCTTCCTCCCTCCCCCTCACAGGAGCTCTCGCTTTCCTGTGGTCATACTGGTACATATGGCTGGAGGAGGGCAGTTTCCCTCTCTGATTAAATTTAAGCAGCAACAGATGCTGGATGTCGTGTTGGCAATGCTGGAAGAGGTTGTCCATCACCCACCCACCCAGCCACCCACCCTCCCTCCTCATCAGCCTTTGGTACCTGGCCAGCACCCAGAGATGCCACACACCTGCGGGGAAGGAGCAGGTTGAACCACCACCCTGTACTTAAGCCAGGGAGCCCCAGTTGTGATTTTCAACTATATTCTGGGGTATATGGGCCATTCAGGGCCACAGCTTTCCAGAAAGATGGCTTTGATGAGACTGTCATCAGCCATCTGAGACAGCCCTTCTGGGAATGTCATCAGAGCCTGGCAGTCTGGCAGATGTACAGTTGCTAAAGTACCTGTGGAAGCACCGTACGGGAAGCTGGATAATCACAACCCTCACAACACTTCCACGTTTTAATCATGATATACTTGCTTGTAAAGAGAATTTCAATAGGGCTGCACATTACTCATTTTTAGGGAAGTCTGGCAGCTGCAGAAATCTTAAATCACAGCATTTGCTTCCTGCTTGATGCTAATTTGGGCCAGTTCCAGCCAACGGAGTTCCTTTTCCATTGTGTCATTTAATTACACATTTACCCACGCTTCTCAGCTAGTAAAAGCCGTAATATATGGCCTCTTAATCTAATACTGATCTATTAAAAACTACACTCAGTATTTTAAAGTGTTAGACAACAGATGGAATTGACAGTTTTAATAGGTAGCAACTAACATCATCTCCCAATCTACACCTCTGTATTGGATTTCAAGCAACTGAGATCACTGTGGACATGTGCAGATATGGGGCTTGCATTTAAAGTCAGAAATTCAATCAATAGCCTGTCTCTCAACAGAGCTTACTAGATTATATCAGTTAGAAGTGACCATCTGGCCTAATCTTGGGAGTTCTGAGATATCATGTAGATCTTTTTCGCTAATGTCATTTTTATTTGGTTAACATTAATAAACTGTAGCAAACATTGCAAATCTTGCAATCTGAAGCTGTAACTCAATTTTTGCCTTTTACGTGAGACAAGTCAAACATCTGCTTCTCTAGAGGGAACGTGTGTGAGAGCAAGCAAAGGAAAGATGCAGTCACTCTGAAATTTTACTGTCTTTCTAGATGTTGCGAAATGATGTAAAGTGGAGGTCTCTTTTTTATTTACTAAAAGAAAAGTGTGTTACTTAAAAGGCATCCAACAACTACTGTGATTATTTCTGTGAATGCAAAATACAGTGAGAAATATGTAGATAGCATTCTGGGGGTTAAAGTTTCAGAGTATTCTATGACTGTGATAAAAGACGTACGTACATTACATATTCATCTATGAGATTTATGCTACAAATAAAGTCTAACTTTTAATCTGGTACAGTCAATATATATCACAAATCTGTGATCAGCTGTTTAACTCTGTCACAGCCAGAATGTGTAAACTCTAAAAAACCTTTTTTTAATACCAGATTCAACAGCGTTCTTTTTTACTTGTTCTTCTTTGCTCCTTAAAATATAATTTCAAATTCCATTTTGTGCTTGGCTGAACACCAGTGCTACTAGAAGTTCAGAAATGGTCTGTTCAGAAAAGAAAAGAAAAGAAAAGAAGAGAAAAGAAAAGAAAAGAAAAGAAAAGAAAAGAAAAGAAAAGAAAAGAAAAGAAAAGAAAAGAAAAGAAAAGAAAAGAAAAAGAAAAACAAAAACTAAGGTCAGTGTCCCAGGTCTAATTATTACTTTATACACATAAATGGCACAACAGAGATTCAATTGTGCAAATTATTGTCATTGGATTTTGATCTTGCAAAATAAGAATCAACAGTGATTTAGAAATGGATCTGATGTAATTGGAACCCCTTGAAATTCTGGCTCTTATTCTTTTTTAGCTTTGACCTGTTTCTGATCAACTGAAATGTTTAAAATTTCACACAATGAAGGAGAACATCATGGAGATGTGGTGCTGAGGGACGTGGTTTGGTGGTGACCTGGCAGTGATGGGTGAATAGTTGGACGTGGGGATCTTAAAGGTCTTTTCCAATCAAAACATTTCTATTCTTAGAACTGTAAGATGCTTG
Source organism: Actenoides hombroni (assembly GCA_024336885.1). NCBI lineage: Eukaryota > Metazoa > Chordata > Aves > Coraciiformes > Alcedinidae > Actenoides > Actenoides hombroni. The sequence continues at coordinate 268,266 of WUAM01000242.1, read as the reverse complement.
GCAAACTATTTCAGCACCGTGTGCCCCCGTTTCTTCACCCAAAAATTATGAGAATGATTGTTATCTGCCTTTATTTTAGGAAACTAAGTTCTGCCATTTAATTTCAAAAAGCCAGGCTGTGCTGCTATTACAATGTGTTTCTCTTACAAAGTGGAGTTAGCTGACTGACATAAAAAAAAACCCCTCTCTGCCTCCCACAAAATAAAATTTGGAATATAGACAAGCCCCTTCTCTCCTCCAAACAATAAGAAAGAATAGAATTTCAGGGGTGTTATGGTAAAAAGAAAATGTAAAAGCTGGCAGCAAAATAAAACCTGGGAAAACTTCAAAATCAGGGAGGAATACCCCTAACAAGCTAGCTACTTTTATTCTGAAAGAACAAAATTTTGGTTAAGACTGCCCTTGAAATATCTTGGATACGAATTTTTTTTTTCTTTTTCCAAAAAATATTTTATTTTTGTCGTTCATTTTCCTGTTTTATGGTGAAAGCTTAAAAGATGAAGTGGACTTCAATTCCTGATTTGTGGGGGTTCTTTTGATCAGCACTCCCTCTCAGAATTCTTATTCAAAGTATGTAAAAAATATTGTTTCTTTCAAAATACATCACAGGTGATGCTACCATTTTTCAGGTAGCGAGGGAATGAAATTTTTCATAGCAAAGAGAGTCAGAATACATGTTTGTTTTCTTTTATTCTTACCTGTGAATCCAGCAGAATCCTGAAATTAACACTGCCCAGCTCTGCTCTTGAGTAAAGATTAAAATTTTGTATTTATTTGTTTACAAGAAAAAAAAAGAAATACTTTTGAGGGAAGAAAACCCCCAACATTTATCCATTGCTATTTGGGCACGTACAGTACATTTTTTTAACTTTCTGCTTCTCACTGTAGTTAATAAATCAGGATGCAGATGAGAGATTCGTAGTTAATTTTCAGTAGCTAGCACAGCATGTCTCAGCCTATAAAGTCCTGGAAGTCTTGGGCTGTGAATTCCTTGATACTGACAAGCCAAACAGCTTAGAAATTATAATTATAAGTTACAAGTGTCTTAAGGGTTGTTCTTCTGACATAAAACTAATTTCATGTTTTTATTCATAATGTGGAAGAGACGAGAGGATAGGGCCTTATTTAGATTGAGCTCCCAGAGATATCAGAGGCTCTGTGTCCTGATTGTAATGGGAAGAGATGACTTACTTCATTCCTTGTAGCTGGTTGGTTCTTTCTATGGCCTTTTTTTTTTTTTTTTTTTTTTTCCCCGACCAGGCTAACGAAAGGTGGAATTTCTTCCACTTTTCAGCCCAGCTTTGTTCGTAGGCAGACATCTACTGGTGACTTGGGTTTTTTTCCTTCATAGTAGTCATACCAGTGTCTATTGAGCTCCTTCCTTGGGGACACATTATTGTAGCCCACCAGTACCCAAAGGGGGCTACAGGATAGCTGGGGAGGGATGTTCTACAAAGGCCTGTAGTGACAGGACAAGGGGTGATTGTTTGAAACTGGAAGAAAGTGGATTTAGATTGGAAACAAGAAGGAAATTCTTCACTTTGAGGGTGATGAGACACTGACACAGGTTGCCCAGGGAAGCTGTGGATGCTCCATCCCTGGATGTGTTTAAATCCAGGTTGGATGGGGCCTTGAGTAACTTGGTCTAATGGGAGGTGTCCCTGCCATGGCAGGGTCATTGGAACTGGGTGATCTTTAAGGTCCTCTCCAACCCAAACCATTCTATGATTCTGTTCTGAAGGTGACAACTCCCTACTCAAAACTCCTCCAGGACTTCAAAGGGGTGTCCCAGGGGTGTCCAAGGGGTGTCCTAGGGGTGCTCTGGCATACTGAAGCCCATGTCAGCTGTGTCACCAAGGCCAATACTGGCCACATTTTGGCACACACTGGAATTGGCAGCAGCTAGGAGGCCCAGGATGAACCAAAGTGTGAACATGGGGCCAAAGCTGAGTCCTTCCAGAAATCTCTATGTACACGTGATTGTGTAAAGGTAGATGGAGGGAGGCAGGCCAAGGGCTGTAAGAAAACGGCATGACAGAGGATGGGTTTCTGTTTGCTAACTGAAGTCTGCCAAAACCTTCCCTCCCTGCTTTAGAAAATGGATTTGGATTGTGTTCGCTGCTGAGGCTTAGGAGTGACTCTGATGCAGAAGTTGAGTTGTGTCCTCCAAATGATTACATAAGCTGCAATAGTTTCGTTCTCCAGAATCCAGTAACTCCCACATCAAAAAGCAAAGTCAGCATTGGAAAATCCAAATATTGGGCAGGTAATATAATTTTAGGTAAGTTAAAGGTCCTTACATCCCACTCAGAAAATTGTATGATTTATATCTGCTGGATTCATAGAATCACACAATCACAGAATCATTAAGGTTGGAAAACACCTCCAAGATCAAGTCTGTCTACTAAATATTATCATAACCACTAAACCATGTCCAGATGTGCAACATCTACATGTTTTTAGAACTCCTCCAAGTTCTATTGAGCAGCAACACTCAATGTACACATTGGGTTTTTTTTACTTTGTGAGAAGTTAGTGCGAAATGTCATTTTTTTCATAGTCAGTTGTCACCTTTCTGCAGCCCTTATTTCCTTGAAAAATAGTAATTCTCTATTTATCTTTCAACATGGAACAAGGACTGTAAAGAACTTCATCTGAGTTTCTGCATTCATCCAAGATTAATTTAAAAGACATTAAGAGGCTGGAGCAGGTCCCTAGAAGGGCAACAAAGCTGGGGAGGGATCTGGAGAACATGTCTGCTGGGGAGCTGCTGAGGGAGCTGGGCTTGGTTAGTCTGGAGAAGAGGAGGCTGAGGAGAGACCTTCTTGCCCTCTACAGCTCCCTGAAAGGAAGCTGGAGTGAGGTGGGGATTGGTCTCTTCTCCCAAGTCACAACTGATAGGACAAGAGGAAATGGGCTTGAGTTGCACCAGGGGAGGTTTAGATTGGCCATGAAGAACAGAGAGAGTGGTGAGGCCTTGGAACAGGCTGCCCAGGGAGGGGATGGAGTCACCATCCCTGGAGGGGTTACAAAAAGGAGTAGAGGTGGCACTTGAGGACATGGTTTAGTGATCCTGATAATATTGGGTAGACGGTTGGACTTGATGATCTTGGACGTCTTTCTCAACCTTAATGTTCCTTCGATTCTCTGATAAAGAGGACCTCTGTACAGGTATTTTTCTGATGTAAGGTCTACACCACAAAGATATGGAGAATTGCATGAAGCTATTTACAATATTTACTCACATGTGGTACTGAACCAAGGCACAGACAAACCAGATGCTATTTTCTATTACTGTCACTTACCTTCTGAGCAGGCTCACGCAATTTGCTTCGGCTTTCTGACTCCAGCTGCCGATCAAACCACAGGACTCCATCCCAAAATCCCCTTGCCCCTCATGTATGAATGCAGACCTGTGTAGAGGCCCATCCAAGTCTTAATCCAAATCCATTCTGTGTTTGTAAAAGAGAAGGTGAAACTTAAACTTGACTGTTTTGGGGAGTGAGTGGGATACTGAGTGGCCAGAGATTTGCTAGGCCACCTCCTGCAGGTGTCCTGCAGCCATCAAGAGACATTCAGAGAGGTGGCCCAGGTCTTCAGCCCCTTCTGAGTCAGACCATTGCAAATGTGAAGAATGACTTCCTGATAGCTTGTCTACCTTCATCTATTTGCACAAGAAATCTTTGGGGTGCAGATGCTTTCTCTTCCTATCCCTTTATACGGTGCCATATTGTTATTATCAATATAATTACTAGAATTTCATAATAAATTATAATTAATAATAAAAAATTTGCTTTACCACACCGTTCATAGTTTTCTTTTATCTTGGGTTGACTTTTCCTGTGTTACCTTTCACTTTCTTTTACATTTTGGCCACTGCTCTTTTGTACTCGTGACTCTTGCTTGGATGAGACTGTGATGCATGACTTGCTAGGCCAAGGCAGATTGTGGATGATAAATATCAAAGAAAAACAACCTGCAGCTGCTGAAAAATGCACTACAATCTCTGCGCTTGCAAAGACAAAATCCTACGTCATCTGATAGAAGGGTTTTCAAGACATTCAGGAGACAGACTCATGCAAGGGAAATGGAAATCAAGAGTAGGGTATGTTTGAAAGGTGGGATTTGGTTAGTTTATTACATGAAGACCACTTGGAAGAGAGTTCTCCTCCATTCAGAGTAGTTTCTACTCACAGAATCTTGCTTTCTTGCTTAGAATCCTGAGCTATAGGTCCTTGCTGGGCCTATTCTCATTCACACATCTGGAACTTCTTCCTACCAATAACAGGTGAAAAATCTCCATGAATCTTCTACTGATCCCCACCTCCTTGAAGAATACATTTTCTAAACATGAAATAATTGTTCTTATTATTTACATTCCAAGAGAGAGAAAAGTGATATTTGTTCAAAAGAAAGTGTGCCAAACTGATGGGCAATATTAATTTAATTATATTCATGGATTACATGATTCTGCAGTATCAAGGATTTGAAAGGGAAAGGGAAAAAGGGAAGGGAAGGGAAGGGAGGGGAGGGGAAGGGAGGGGAAGGGAGGGGAGGGGAGG
>WUAM01000242.1:233353-255941 GCA_024336885.1 Actenoides hombroni | reverse complement strand
GGAAAGGGAAAGGGAAAGGGAAAGGGAAAGGGAAAGGGAAAGGGAAAGGGAAAGGGAAAGGGAAAGGGAAAGAAAGGGGAAAAAAAAAAAAGAAAAAGAAAAAAGATGTAAAACCATGAGGGTAACTGTAATTTTACTGAAGTAAAAAATGAACTCAGTGTCTGAAGTTGTACCACCTTAGGCTTCAGTCTTCTTAGTTTTCAGAAACTGAGGGTTATATACAAAGGGATTCAAACCAACTGTAGGTATTTACTTTCCAAATGACTCTCCGTAACACCTTCACTCTATTGTTGCTCTAAGACCACAAGTGCTTCTGTATTGGACATACTGTGATTTTTAACTATGAATATCCATGGTTATTGAAGGTTATAATTCTGTGTCTTGGTCTCAACACCAGTGAGCATTTTGGTCCCAAGCCCCCTGAAAGCAGAGGGAAGGGCCATTCTCTCCCATTTAACTCCTTTGAGGGATCTGACACAAGATTCAGCTCTTAAAATACAATGGTATTTCACACCTCTGAAATACTGCTTTTCAAAGTGATTGCTTAGTGCCCAGAACCTTCCCAGGAAGTGGGATTTCTGGTCCAGTTTCTGCCTTTGGCTGAAGAAATTCAATCCCGAATCATTCACCTTATCATAATACTGGCTTTTCTCTGCATGTGTCCCTGGACGTATTAAATGCATTTTCCAGCCAAGAGAGAGCAAACCTGAGTGTTTCTACCAGCTAGACTGGGAATGGATCCATGGGTAAGGAGAAAGGGGTTCACTTGCATGTGAAGTACTTCCATTTCCTCTACTAAAGATGGGTGAGATCTCTACTGTTAGATGGGTGTCCGTTTTTCACAGCAATGAAGTAAGTTTATGTGTATTTGTCCAGCTCTGCTATAAAGCTTTTTATATTTGTAGTGTAACATTAATCAATGTGGATACCATCTATTTTATTTTGACATCTTCCCTAAAGGAGTCCTCTCTTTGGGAGATTTATTAAAAGATTTTAAAATGTGTGTGTGCACAAGTGTCTGTTTGTTTATGTTGGTAAAGATGATGCCATAAAAACGTGCTGTGCCCTTGGAGTGGAAGGTGATGAGCTTTGCTACGCCGTTAGTTCCCGTAAGATTTTATTACTCAGAGATGGGTTGGCTGCTGAGAATGTGCCGACAAGCTGTAGTGAGTGGTGCAGACAGATCCCTTATCTGAGATCTTAAAACTATATCTTAATCTTCTTGGCCAGTGCCACCGAAAGACTTACAGATAAGGACAAATTCTTTGAAGTCAGAAATCTAATTAAACCCTTTGGAAGAAGTAGTTGACCTGGACAGGTTGGAGAGCTGGGCAGGGAGACATCCAATGAAATTCAATAAGGGCAAGTGCTAAGTGCTGCATCTGGGGAGGAACAACCCCATGGATCAGTACAAGTTAAGGGATGAGCTCTTGGAGGGCAGCTCTGGGGAAAAGGACTTGTGAGTCGTAGTGGACAACAAGATCACCATGAGCCAACAGTGTGACCTTGTGGCCAAGAATGCCAATGGCATCCTGGGATGCATTAGGAAAAGTGTGGTCAGCAGGTCAAGGGAGGTTGTCCTGCCCCTCTGCTCTGTGCTGGTGAGGCCTCACCTGGAGTGCTGTGTCCAGTTCTGGGCTCTCCAGTTCAAGAAGGACAACAAAGTACCGGAGAGGGTCCAGCACAGGGCCACTAAGATGATTAAGGGCCTGGAGCACCTACCATGTGAGGAAAGGCTCAGAGAGTTGGGTTTGTTTAGCTTGGAGAAGGCTGAGGGGGGATCTTATCAATGCTTATAAATATCTAAATGGCAGGTGCCAGGAAGAAGGGGCCAGACTCTTCTCAGTGGTGTCCATTGACAGGATGAGGGGCAATGGCCATAAACTGGAAAACAGGAGGTTCAACCTCAACATGAGGTAAAACTTCTTCACAGTGGGGGTGATGGAGCCTGGAACAGGCTGCCCAGAGAGGTGGTGGAGCCTCCGTCTCTGGAGACTTTCCAACCCCACCTGTCTCTGTTCCTGTGTGATCTTCTCTTGGTGAACCTGCCTTGAAAGGGGAGTTGAATGAGATGATCTCCAGAGGTCCCTTCCAGCCCCTAGCATTCTGTGATTCTGAGTGTTGGGATCTGAAATCCTGAATATTAAGAAGGAGTCTCAAAATGATCCAGTGCTGGTGGGCTTATGCAAACAACTGTAGCCATTTCATTTTCCACTAGATGAGATTGAAGTACAGCTGCAGACTTTTCAAAATCATTTTCTTCTACTTTTCCTACCTTTTATTTCTCAGCATCACCTGGTTCCTCCTAGAGTATGCCCTGGGATGAACTTTCTTTTCAGATACCAGACCATCCAGGTGACTGTTGTGCGGTTATTTATGATAAAGGAGAGGTAGACCTGGATATGGTATATAATGATTTATAATGCTGTAAGATGTTTGAAAGCTCACCTTGAGCTTTGAGTGTAACATTTGGGTTAAGATTTCATACTAATTTGGGGCTCAATTCAATCCACATATAAGTAGGCAAAACTCTTTTGCCTTCTGTCAATATATTTGCGATGCTGAAGGTCCCACTATTTTTTCAAGAGTCTTTCCTGATTGTCAATATTTCATGAGCAAGAATTCACAGAGGATTAAAATTAACAAAAGAGCCGCAACCGTGGCTGACGTTATTCCAGTTTTAGAATGAAGTGGCCTAGATTTCTTTGCTGCTTCTCCTTCCTTTAGGGTTTGGATTACTGAAATTAAAATGGGAGAGGTCAGATACGTGTCATGACAAAAGATGCTGAAGACGTTGGTGGAACTGGAATTCTGACAGCCATATTGGTCTTCCAACAACATGCTCAACTGAAAGCAATAAAACTGTTATCTGCACTCCCCCTTTTCCCCAACAGTTTCATGAATGTGTCTTCTTGAAAACACCTTCAAATTACCAGACACTCTTCTGCACACTGACTATCCTGAGTCTTTCCAGTTAGGGGACTGCACTTCACCAGCCCCAAATATCCCTGTTTGCTGGGAGGTATTTAGCACAACCGCAGAGAAAATAGGAGAGCAGAAGCCCCTGAGCCATCCCTTGCCAATGCAAACTCTTTAGAATATGGGCACTGCAACTGAGTTGCACTCTCCCTTTGCTTGTGAGGAAAGTAGCTGTTATTAAAAATAACTCTGCAACGCCAGACCGAATAGATGACAAATCTCTGGGTCAGAATGAAAGAACAAAAAGGTGCAGCAGCAGAGTAGTAAGTAATGGCAATTAAAGCAAGAAGAAAACTAACTTAGGGCACCTCAGAGCTACAGTGGAGTTAATGCAAAAGACCAGACAAACAAATCAAATGCTTTAAACGCAAGAAATTTGCATAAGATGCTCCTTAAATGTAATTATGGAATGGGATATAATTTATCATCATGACTAGGGGATTCTTCTCTGCTAAAATTTGTGGAAGGGCTGTACTTCTGTAATTACTACTGCACCTGCCTAAGAACGAGCATTCCTAGGAGGGACATGGGTTTGAAAGCAGAAATGATCTATGATACTTGAGAGAATTTGGTCTCCATCTGTTTCACGCTGCCTCACTAGATCCAGCTTGTGTTCTTCTCCCAAAATCCAGCCTTCCAGCATTGCAAAGACAGACATCAGATCTGACTTCACACACACACACCTTGCTTCCCACGGGGCACGGAGGAGAGAGTCTCAGCCACCATGGGCAGCAGGCAAGACACAATTCTTTGAGGAACCTGCTCTAAAGGGGCTGCTGTTCTTTCCTCTCATGGCTATAGTGCCACATGCCAAAGAAGCTGGATATGGCTTTGCTCTGAAGGGAAAAGGGTGGGAGGGAGGGAACATCCTGGGTAGTCTCCATCTGCCTTTTTCTGCTCTCCCGGTTTCTTCTGTGGAGAATCTGGATCTGTTATTTCTCTGTTTTACTTGAGAGAAAAAAAAACCAAACAAATAAAAAGAGGCCTTGTGCCCCTTCAAAGAATTTTATCAGATGAGTGGAATACTTCAAGCAAGAGCTCATATAATCAGGCTTCCAATACTTTGAAGATCAGATGTAGCTGGAAACCCTGCTATTAATGATTGGTTTACTATAAATGTCCAGATTATGTGAATTTGAACAATGACTCAGGTACATAAACCATCAAATCTTTACACCTCTCAAGGTGACTTCCACAGCTCCTCAGGTTCACAGCAGATGTTGCTGCTTTGTTTCTCTGCGCTTTGCACCCAGAGTTTCTCGGGGGCTATAAAGCAGCCCTGTGCTTGATGGGAGCAGAGGGGGATGGGTCCAAGCAGCAGGAGAAGCATAACTGAGAGGCTGATAGAGACATCCTGACAGCTGCAATGGGTCATCAATAGATCCATCACGCCAGTAATTTGCAACAAATTTAACATACATCACTTTAGTCAGGCCACGCCATATCTGTCTTGTCACAGCATCAGAGTGAATAACACTTAAATCGGGTGTCACTGGTGACCTTTGTGACCCTCGAATTGACACCGCTGTTTGAGCTTGGCCTGGCTGGCAGCAGATGTAGGGAAGATTAGTACAAAAGGTTTGGAGGTGCAAAAGGAGGACAGAACATAACAATGCAGCTTAACCAGGCAAACAATTAGGATCTCTGGACTGTCTCCCAGCCCTGTTTTGCTTGATGAAGTGTTGGCATTTATTTTACTTTCAGCCTTTTTTAGTCACATATTAGCTATGTGTGTAGTTTTCGTTCTGATTGACTTTATATCACGGAATCACAGAATTTCCTGGATTGGAAAAGACCTTGAAGATCATCAAGTCCAATCATTAACCCAACGCTGACAAGACCTTGACTAAACCATATCCCTCAGCACTACATCTATACAACTCTTAGACCCCTCCAGGTCGGGGACTCCACCGCTGCCCTGGGCAAGCTGTTCCAGTGCCTGATAACTCATCCACTAAAGAAATTCTTCCTCATACCCAATGTAAACTTCACTTACGTATAAACTTCCTTCTATATATATGTATGCATGCATATATGTATGCAATAAAATAGTAGAATTAAAGGTGACCACCACAGAGACTAAAGTCCTGTAGAAGATGTAGAACACAAACAATAGCAAAACTAAACTGCCCTCTTCTATGTTTGACATATAAACACCAGCCTGTGACACGAGTGACTGTTTTGGCCGTGTTGCCACTTGCAGCACATCTGTTCAGTCCTGGCCCTATAGGAAAAGACCAGGCTTCACAAAAAACTGCATCTCAGGAAGAGAGCAGGAGACACCAAGAGACTCATCAAACCCCAGAATCCTGTAACGACTTGGGGTATGTTAGAAAGCCGTCCCACAGAATCATGGAATCATTGGAGTTGGAAGGGATGTCTAGAGATCATCTAGTTGAACCCCCCCACCAAAGCAGGTTTGCCCAGAGCACACCACACAGCGTTGCATCGATGTGCATTTTGAAAGTCTCCAGAGAAGGAGACTCCACCGCCTCCCTGGGCACCCTGTTCCAGGCTCCATCACCCTCACAGTAAAGAAATATTCTTCCTGGAATCATCCTCCCAGATGATACCAGGAAGAATGAAGAGCCTCCCAGCAAGCCCAGCCAGTTCGGAGCTTGGGGAATTCACCTGACCTCAAATCTGAAGACCGATTTAACTTAGAAATTGTGAGCAAGACTCACCAACCAGCTGCATGACATATTTTCATGCAGACAAGAGAAGCCATTTCCCCCATTTCCAATCTTAATGAATACCTTCCATAGACTTCTACAGTTGTTTCTACAGACCAGCATGGAAATGACTACAAACCTGTTAAGTCTCCCTGGCGCTAGAAACGAGACACCCTCCACAGCCAGGCAGAGCCAACTGCGTCTGCTCAGCATTTACTTTTGAATCAGCACATGATAGAATTACATGATTTGTTTGCTCAACCAAAAGGTGCTTTAAAGCCATTCATGGTAGGAGCATGACTTGGACTCTGGGTGGGCTTTTGCCCTATGCTCATTCATCCTTCTAAACAAACGTGTGGCCACAGACTGAATTAGGATTTTTTTATTATTTTTTTTTTCTTGAGCCATTGTTCTTAAGTGTGTGGTTTCTAATTAATGGATTTTGAACGGTAATAAAGGAAGAAGCTGTCTCTGAGCAGGTAATTGGAAGTTACAAAATTAATATGCTTATCACTTGGATAATAGCTTGTCCTTTTTTACTGACAGTCTGCTTGTTGTTTGATATCTTGGTTAAACTGATTTATTGCGTCACTAAATAGCCCTCAACTGGAAGTGTAACAAAGCTCTTTGGTTATTCTCTATGTCTATAATGTTTCTATTTAATGAGTATTTGAAGGTGGAAACGTATCATGAGTGACAGAAATAAGAGGAAAATTTGAAAAGATTGGAGAAATTGCTGCTTTATACAAGGGAAGATAATTTTTTTATTTGTTTTTTGTTGGTTTGGGGGTTTTTTATTTGGTTGGTTGGTTGGTTTATGGTTGGGTTTTGGAGGGATTTTTTGTGTTTTGGGTTTTTTTTATTATATTATTGCTGCTTTTTAGGAAAGGCTGGTAGAAAAGCAGAAAGCATTTTTTAGTTTGTCATCCAGAGTATTAATCAGATCGCCTTTGTCTTTATTGTTTTCTGCATATGAAGCTGACACTCCAGACACCCATTGATACCATTGTGTTTTCCCGGTCCTTCCCAGGAGCAGGAACTGGGCTTCAAAGGATCTGAATTATATGGTCTTTCTCACAGCAAGTGCTGCTGAGGGCAGTTTATAACACTTGCGGTGTTTTTAGAAAGAATCCTGTGTCAAAATTACTCATGTTCGTAGCCTTTTTGTAATTAACAACCCAATTGGTGAACGTTATGTATAAATTGCTGTGTTGCTTGGGCAGAAAGAGGCAAGAAATTGGAGGCAATTCAGCATCTGGCAAACCGCATTTCAGTCGGGATTCCTGGGACTGGAGAGCTGAAGAGAAGTGCAATTGCACCAGGAAGGTGAAGACCTCTGCCCCATTGCCCAGCTGTCCCACGGTGTGCTGTGGAAATGTGTCTCAGAGAAGCTGGGGGTCATACAAAGGTGGGCACAGGGCACAAGTGAGTTCACTCACATACAGCTCATAAGCATGTATGAACTGGGGTTAGCACTGATAGGGAGACCTGGTTCTTGTGATAAAGCAGCACTATGCATTTTGCATATGTATGTTCTCCCCTCCCTTCAACCTGCCCTTGGAAAAAAGCTGGGTTTATAGTGATTTGTTTGCATTCTGCTTAAAACCATTTCTTGCCTCGGTATTTTTGCTGTGACAGGACAAATGAAAAGAGTGTGTTTGACAAAGGAGCTTTGATGCGCATCTGTGATGGTTCTGGAGTTTGCTGGCAGATCCAGCAAGGAGTCATGATATGGATCTGAAGACAAGTTTGAGACCTTCTCTGGACTCTTGCTATAGGCTGCTTGGGAGTATGTGACAGCTGTTCAGGACAGGAGGTCAGAGATGGCCAGAAAGGGTGCTAATGGTGTGGTCTCCTCAGGTGCTATTAGCTGTAGGAACTGGCCTAACTTAGCTGTGTGAACCCGGTGGCTCTTTATGACTGTTGCACTGCCATATTTCTATTACTGAGAGACAAAGTATTCATTAAGTTTGCTGAGAACCTACTTAAGGTAGCTACTTAAACCTACCCCTAGGTTTGGAATAGATGAGAACCTGGATTATTTTATTTTTTATTCTCCAAGGAATACCCACCCTGGGTCTGTGGGAATAGCAGCCAGATTATCTCATGAAAACATTTGTTTTCTTTATGAGCCCACTTTTCCTTTCGGTTGGATCTCCCTCTCTGGATAAAATTTCCTGTAACAGAATAAAAGTTCCTCTCAAAAATGAACCTCTTCACCACAGGGCTTTCTGGCTTTTGTGCACAGGGGCACGCAATTGGCCAGGGAGCCTTCCCCAGATGAAAGTGATGCTACAAAGCATTTGGATTCTCCTCCCCGTAATGTGCTCATATGGCGTTACCTCAAAGAAGGTGTTTTTAGGGGAGGGTGTGTATGACCTATTTTTTTCAATAGAAATTTATTATTAAATAGAAATTTGTTAAATAATTCCTGTGGTAGCTGTGTTTTTCTGGCATAATGTGGGTATGAGAGAATATTGAGGCATTGCCCATCATTTGTTCTGGTAGGTGTTAATACCCACACTCTACTGTTTTCACAAGGAGTTAAAATGAAAGATTGTAAAGGTGAATGATCCTAAAGGTTTTCCTGGGGAAGAACCATCTGATTGTGACTACACCTCATTCCATTCTTATAATACTCTGCAGATCATTCTTTTGGCTCTGAATTTGCTCCCAAGAGGTAATTGCATCCTTTGTTTTCACACTTTACAAATAAAAGAGGATGGGACTCTATCCTAGTCTCTTCCTTTTCCTTCTCCCATACAAACCCAAACCCCATATCCAGGGTCCTCTTCTGCTTAGAAACCTGAAAAGTTTAGCAGCAGTACTTGATGGAAGAGGAGGTCAGCTTCTCCAACACAAATACATTTTATGTTAATCATCTTGGTGATGCTGTCATGGATACCTGTAAAGGAGACAGCTCATGTGGGGAAGCACTTTCCTCTGAAGCCTGGCACCCTGGCATTGCTCCTCTCCTCCGGTGGAAAAAACAAAGCCTGTGGATTGGGTCTGGTTGTGACTTCCCCTTGGAAAGCCCTTCAGCACCTTATTGCCGTCAGCAAGAGAGGCACTTATGCCCCCCATGCATGTCCCCACCAGCCTGACACTCCACCAGACTGTGGAGAGTCCTACTTTAGAGACTTTCCAACCCCACCTGGATCTGTTCCTGTGTGGGCTGCCCTGAGTAACCCTGCTCTGGCAGGGCGGGTTGGACTTGATGATTTCCAGAGGTCCCTTCCAACCTCTAGCATTCTATGGTTCTATGAGGGCCTGTATGGGATGGCTGAGGGGAACACATCAGTGCATGTCCCCTGGAGGGGCTGAGCAGGACTGTTGCCATACTCTTGGGGGAATGATGAGCCTGCCATTGGCACATCCTACTCAACCCTTGAGAGGGAAGGGTCACTGGGCAACCTCATGTGTCTCTGAAAGCCTTATGGGTGCTAAGCTGTTCCCACTGACTTGAGCTTGCTTAAACAAATGTGTCTCTTCTCCAGTTTTCTTATTAATTGTTTAATCATTCATCTGCTACCTTTCTTTTCTTTTCTTTTTTTTTTTTTTTCCATTTTAGGTTTTTCATAGAACGGCTTCAGTTGGAAGGGACCTTAAAGATTGTCTCGTTCCAATCCACCTGCCATGGGCAGGGACACCTCCCACCAGACCAGGTCGCTCAAAATTTTTAGCTATATGTTGCTTAAAACCAGAGACGTGGAAAGAACTCCTAAGTGTAAGCCTCACAGTGGACTGTTCTCTGCAAGCCCCCCCTTGCTGCCATGGGGACAAATAAGGTGACTTTCAAATAATCATTTCGTCCAGCTTCATGCACCTGTTAAAGCCTAAAATGAAAGGATTTATGAATAACTTTCTCATGTCAAAGTCATAAAGACTTTATATTTTAGCTTTCAGGAGGTTTAGTTTTGTAGTTTGTAAGTCTCCCTGACTTATAGTGAATACTCCCATATTAAAAAATAATAAAGGTATGCTAGGACTCCTTCCTGGTAATAAGTTGTATCAGGTACAACAGGCATTACTGTAGCAGAGATATACAGTAGTGTAGGTACATTGCAAACAGCAACTTATAGTATCAGACAAAGAGAACCTTTTACAAACCCCATGTCTCTAATTTCATTGTAGAAAATTAGATACTCAGAATTTTGCATAAGATAACTGTATTACTGGGATGCAATTTGGCCCAGGTTTCTAGCTTTAGTGCATGTGGCTCCTTAATAAAAAGTGTCAGTTAAAATGAAAATACAGCTTGGGTAATTAAATTTAATTGGATCTTGTCACTTTAAATCCTCTTCGTTTTTGAGTGTTTCTACAGAATTGCAGCTTCTGGTTTGCTAATTTCTTTATTGCAAGCTGTGCGCTGAACCTGACTGTCCTATAATAAAGTGGGACCTTGTTTTTGTAGAGGGCTTTGAACCACAACAGTAATAACAAACAAAAGGAGGGTGGGAGCTAATTTATCACCAAAAGTAAACCTCCCCTTTATTTCATACATGTTCACTTAGTGAAAAATAATGGGCCTGAATTTGTTAACTCTTTAATTTTCTTAGCAGGTTGAGCACCATTTTGCACAAGTTCTCACGAATTCTAGGGCATGATGCTCTGCCTGTGACAGGTACCAGCCGCAATTATCATACTTTTTTTTATAGGGGAGTTGTTTGGGGCAAGCTATAGGGATTAGGTGGGTTGCAGTATTCATGCATAGGTCAGGCAGGGTGCAGGCAGCCACAATGCAAATGATGTGTACTGCCTGCCAATAGCCACCATGCTGCTTCCGAGGGATCACCTTCTCCAGGGGTGAGGGGTAATTCAGTTTCTTCAGTAAGCATTGCGCATGCACAGCAGCCGAAGCCAAGGCAGATTTAAGTGCAGGTGATGAAGTGAGAAATTATTGGCCATACCAACAGGCACATCATGAAAATGATCATCCTGTCACAAATTGTACAGCCGCTAATGCCCATCTTTCAAATTAAAGCCGGTGGAATGAATTTGTACGCTCGGGTTTTACTCGCCAAATGCGGTATCGCCGCATCCTCGATTACCAGACGAGACGCTGAGCGCCGACACCACGGAGCCATTGAAGATTTAAGACTGTCCTTCACAGCGCAGCAGTGGTCCCCTGATTCTGTGCTAAAGCAGATGGAGATGATCATGTAATTACATTTCGCAAAGTGCTGGCAATACAAGTATCTCCAACAGGAGCGTTATGCCAGTGGAGTCACTGCTGTTTATAACCTCTACAGTTCCAGAGGTGAGCCTCACATCTTACCAACACATCCAGGAGAGGTCACTGCCACCGGACACAGAAGGCTCTGTTCAGTTGCCCATGCACAGGTATCCAGGGCTATTTGAGGTGCCTGAGGTTATACGAGATATCTGCACAGGGCTGGCGTGCCCTGGGCCCTTAGAGTGAGATTCAGAGCACAGAGCAAGATGTATCTTCACACATTATGTGTCTACATGGGAAATAAGTGCCTGTTATCATAGAATCATAGAATCATAGATTCATAGAATCATAGATTCATAGAATCATAGATTCATAGAATTGTTAAGGTTGGAAAAGACCTTCAAGATCGTCAAGTCCAACCGTCTACCCAACATCATCAGGATCACTAAACCATGTCCCACAACACCACATCTACATGTTTTTGGAATCCCTGCAGGGATGGGGACTCCACCCCCTCCCTGGCCAGCCTGTTCCAAGGCCTCACTACTCTCAGCACAGAAATTGTCCCTCGTGGCCAATCTAAACCTCCCTTGGGGCAACTTAAGCCCATTTCCTCTCATGCTATCTCTGGTTACTTGGGAGAAGAGCCCAAACCCCACCTCACTCCACCCTCCTTTCAGGGAGATGTAAAGAGCAAAAAGGTCTCCCCTCAGCCTCCACTTCTCCAAACTAACCAAGCCCTATGACTCCTTAACTAATGAAGCTCATTTGGTTCAGCTGCCCACAAATAAGCATCCAATGGCAGCAGGGATGTCCTAGCTTACCCCACTTGACCTTTACAAGCTGGTCCAAAAGGGCATAATTATCACATGTTCCTGTCTTATATCTTTTACACCTGCCTTGATAGTCCAAGAGAGTTCAGATGCCACTGGTTACCTACCTATGATTAGGCAACAAAGTCTAGGCCTAAAATTCACATACAATGAACTGTAGATGGTCACTTCAATTTAAGTGTCTGTAGCCTAAAGCTATGCAGCTACTATTTTTGCAGACCAGCTTCTCATTCAGGTAAAACTCCTACTTACCTGAGGAGTACCTTGGGAGCACCTGGAGCATGGACCTGTGGCTCTTCCTACTCTTGCTCTTCCTCTCTGCTGCACAGTGACCAGCTTGCTCCCCTGAGCACCTGGGGCTGGTGGTCCATCATTCCCTTCTCACTCCTCTGCTGCTTGCTCAAGGCAAGGCATCTCCTACCAGCCCATTGTGACTCCCTGTAGTGGCAACACTTTCCTTACCTACGTACTTCTCTGCAATGGATTATCATAGATCAAGCTATAGAATGGCTTGAGTTGGAAGTGAACCTAAAGATCACCTCCTTCCAATCTCCCTGTCATGGGCAGGGACACCTCCCACTAGATCAGGTTGCTCAGAGCCTCATCCAGACTGGTCTTAAACACTTTCAGGGATGGGACATCCACAACCTCTCTGGTCAACCCATTTCGGTGTCTCATCACCCTCAGAGTAAAGAACTTTTTCCTAACATCTAATCTGAGATCTGAAGGAGGCACCTGATGACAGCAGCCAGCCCTCTTTCCTGAAATAGGTGGCAAACACCATCCCTGGAAGATTTGCTTTTTTTCCCATTCATTTTAGATGGAACTTGGATGACTTGTTTGTAGTATTCCTCTAAATTTTAGATGTCTAAATTGATGTATCTAAGATGAGATGAATCCCGTTATCACTTGTTGTTTTATATTTTTTTAATGAAGCCTCAAAATTTCTATCTGCTTGAAATAGTCCAGTTAGACCAAGGCAGGAATAAAACACCTCAGTAATTAAACAGAGGGATTGGACCCAATAAAAGAAAATGTCCTGGCTTACTCTCACTGAGAATAGTGGCCAAACATCCCATTACCTTCAAAGAAGTGAGAACAAACCCTTTAACACCACTTTGTAGATGTCTGCAGTGTTTCATACTTTTGTTAGAGGAGCACATAAGTAAAGATGGTGTTATTTTCATACTTACTGTTTTTTATTGATTTTTTTTTAGAGTCTCTGGAAAGTAATAGACTACAAAGATCTATATTAAAGAGACTACATGCTTTATTTATATACAGAGCAGATGAATAGATGGATAAAAATAATCTATGATTTCTTACAACCATCGCTTAGACAACATGATTCATCAGGCTGTAGTAAGTCTGCTGGCAAACCCGGACACTTCATTTTTTGGGCACATTTGGACCTTGGGATCTGGACTGAAATTGCAATTCATTGTACAGATGAACTATCTACTTATAATTTATGAGAATGCTAAATGGAACAATGGTTCTCCTGTTCAGTGTATGAGAAGATGCCTGGAGGATGGACTAAATAAACACATCTTATATTATTGACTCATTTTGACTTTTTTTTTTTTCCACAGGTATTTTTGGATATTCAAGTTATTGAATCTCATTCACAATGGAGTGGCATTAAAAAAAAATATTTAAATTTCTGTTATAAGTTTTGGGAAGGTATCAATTCCAGCACTTTTTCTTTCCCTTCTGCCAAAAAAAATAAGGTCAAAAATGTGAATTCCAGTTGACTTTAATCAGATTTTAAGCTCCATGGTTATTTGGCACTGCTTGGAAAATGCTACCTTGTATTTTTAAGCTTTGGAAGACAACTAATATAACTCCACTTCCTTTGCTGGTGTAAGAAATTTTATCAGACCTCAGTGACCCTCAGTAGGAACCTGATCTGCGTTTTTTATGGTTTAATCTGTAATTTTCATTTAAACCAGTACTATTAACAAATTGGCCTCTAAAAATGGGAAAAATAAGCAGAAGTGTGACTGTACAGAATAAACTGCATTAGCAGCTACAGAACTAGAATTAATGCTGATTAATTTGCCCATTTTAGTGATCACTGTCTCTTTTTCCTTAGTGATATATGGCTCCTTCAGGATATACGATTACAAATTTACAGACCGTTTTTTGTGGCCTTATCTCCACCTCTTTGATCTTTACAGGTTTACAGCAATCAGCTGCTAAAGTTTTGTATCATAGTGAGAGTAATTATTTTAGATTTACAGATGATTTTTCGATTCAATCACTTCTGTCCTCTATTCGAAATCATCTGAATGGCAGTTTAAAAATCACAATAGCAAATCTCACTTGACCTCTTCATCATCATTTAATACAGACTGTTAAAAGAACATTTTTAGTATCTGATTGTTCAGCACTTACATTATCATGAAACATTCAATTTCAGGAACAACCTTCTGTTGTGAGTGGGGGGAGCACAATACATATATGCAAGAGATTATACAATGCACTGCCCAAGATCTCATGGGACATTCTCAGTGACCCAGGTGTCCCCTTCTGGCCTTATGTTTTGATTCTGGAAAGCATCCCCTTTTGGGTCCAGCAATGCTGGATGTTACTATTTGTGTTCCCCTTGTAATTGCTTTTCCGGGGAACAGCTCCTGACTTCTGTCAAGGAGGGATTCATGTGAACATCCCCATTTGGCTTCGGGTTGGGTTCGCTTGAACAGATGGTTGCACTGTTTAAGTTAGTCAGTCTGACCTTGCCTGCAGTGAATGAGGGAGAGCAGGCAGCTTGCTGGAAGTACTAACCATCGTCAGGATGGGCAGAATTGAGGGGCCACCAGTGCATCCTGAACAAGACTTTCGAAACTTTTGAATTCAATTAGTGAATTCTCATTCATGCAATTAGTGCCACTGACTTTCATGGGACCAGTATCACTTACCTGATCCGACAATATTCCTTCTAAAAGCTTCACCTGTTTGAGAGACACCAGATCAGGTACTAGCTACCTCCTGATCCACTTGATAGATCTCAGGAAGAGAAAGCAAGTGGCTTCCTGTGGGTCCCTGCTGCTCCATTGTAGGACAAGGTGAATTTGTTGAACAGATCCCACCAGCTCACTTCACAGCTTGAATGTCAGCACACCTAACAGCCTCCACGCAGGCACAACCCTATTGCTGTCTGTGTGGTATCATCCAGACTAAGAATTGTACTTGAATAGCTCATGAGTTGCATGTTGTTCAAGCGCTGCAGGTTGCACCCCTACCCCCATTTTGTGAACCAACAAGAAAGTAAGTTGTAGACCTGCTTTGCTCAGGCCACCTAAAGGCAAAAGTCATTATGTCCCACCAGCAATTCCCTGAGCCAGGGTGTCTGTTATTCTTTACGTAGGCTGAATCCAGTGACAGCTGCCAAATGTAACTGGCAGGACACACTTGCTGTGTGCCAAAAGGACTTAGTGCCCTGCTATGGTATATCGGCTCCGTGGTGGAGATAATGGAACCCAGCTGGTTCTACGCTGCATATGAGTATGTCTGAAAAGGATAATTTTGCATGACAAACATATTCCTTGAATGTTATCCTCTATCCACTGGGACAGGAAACCACCTATCCATTCTGGGTCATGGTTATGATGTTTGGTTTCTTTCATGTGGCAGCTTAGGCAATTACCATGTTTGCGTCCCTCTCTCTTTCTTGTATGTCTCCTTAAAGACTTTGGAAGCCCCAGCCAATTTCAGTCATAGCTGGTAGGAGGAAAAAAGATTTCAGGGACATTATTTTCCTAAAAGTTTGAATAAAATAGCTAGATACACAAGAAAAACCTTCCTAGAGAGTCCACTGAGGGAAAAGCTCAGTCCTTGTTAGACACCAGAGACTGAGCAAGAGAGAAATATAGCGAATATCCCAGATGTAGGAAAAGCTTCAGTCAGCCTTTGCCCTTTACAGTCAACTAATAGATCAGTTGTGTCACAGATCTGCAGGATTAGCTGTGTTTTTCTCTGTTAACTGTGTTTTCCACCAAATTATCATAGAATAGAATCATAGAATCATTAAGGTTGGAAACTATCTTAAAGATCATCAAGTCCAACCACCTACTAAACATTATCATGACCACTAAACCATGTCCTGAAGTGCCACATCTAGACATTTATTTATTTATTATATCTTTCTGCATCACCCTTCACCATCCACCACAAGAAATTTGTGCGGCAGTAACACATGATAGACATACATATTTTTGCAATCTATTTTCTTTAAAAAAACCCACCTTTACTGAATTAATTTTGCACATTGGATGCCACTTTCTAGCCCTTTTCTCCTTCTAACCACCTAAAATACTTTAGTTGGGTCATTTCACAGGTCTGTGCCCAACAGTGTCCTGTCAGGGAGTAATACAGATGAGGTGCATGTGGAGTGATAGCTCCTTGCAACTCTCAAGTGACCAAGCAAACTGAACAACAAAGAGCAGCATTCTTCCTTTCACCCCTAAACTTGAAGACTGGTAACAAAGAAAAGGGATTCCATTGTAGGCATCTGGGGAGTAAGGAAGAAGTCCTTAAAGAAAAAGAAAGTTTAATGCTACATAGAATCAACAATATTTTCAAAACTAAGGTGCAGAACATGGCACACAGCTGGAATGGCCTTAGACTGATCTAGCTGGGTGGACCTGCACTGCCCAGTATAACCACTTAGCCTGCGCTGACACAGGCCCCAAGGCAAGGTTGCACCTCCTTGGTAGTGGCTCTGAGTAAAGGGCCATGTAAAGGCCTGATTCCTCCTGGGAGCTTTCCAGAGAAAGAGACAGTTCACTGGACTGTCCCACAGAAGCAGTCCCTGTGTAGATGCCTCCTATGCTGGGCAAGGCCACCTTGAATTGCATCTTCTCTGATCTCCCCATTGAGGTCCACCAGCGTGGAGTTGTTCTCACTCAGCTTCACCAAACAGATGGCTTTTCTCAAAGAGGGATTCATCAGCCCCCTTCAAATTAAGGCCAACATGCAGCAGCGCTGAAGGTTTTGTCTTCTAAGTGACTTGCAACTCTTGATAAGATAACGTGATGGAAATGTATGTCACTGTGATATTTCAGAATGGATAAATAATGCATGACTCTGGCAAATGAAAGTTTTGAACTCAAGAGGAATCTCTGGCATTTTTTAAATAATTTAGGAAGTGTTCATGAAAGAGAAAAAGGAGGAAAAGGCCTTTAATAAATGTCACTTATTTGGCGTCATAACCTCTTTAGAATGACTAGTATTTTTTATTAACTTCATGTGGATATAAATGTATTTAAATGGGAAAGTATCTGTTTGCTTTGCAAAACTTGAAACTGTTTCTTACAAGAGAAGAAATTCTTATTGAAGTTTGAAGTGTAGATATTCAGTGGCTACTGGGTAATTAATGGCCAGCACTGGCAATTATTATTTACTTATGCAGAAACACAAGTATTTGCTAGTTTACTGAAAGCAATTAGTAGAATGCATGACAGACTAAGTTTTTTATGCTTTCTTTGTTCTTTCATTCATTTCCCTGGAGGTGTTTAAAAGATGTCTAGATGTGGTGCTTGGGCATATGGCTTAGTGGTGGACTTGGTAGAGTAGGGTCAATGGTTGGACTCAATGATCTTAAAGGTCCTTTCCAACCTAGATGATGCTATGAATCTGTGATTCTATGCCATACTTGTTCATGTGCCAACAAGTGACCACACTGACTAATGTTTTATAGAACAAATTCAATATCCTTTGATATCTCACGTAAAAACAGTTCACATGGGTTAGATCAAATGGTTAAAGAGACTGGAATACTTACCCACATGGAGTTTCTTGTTCATGAGATAAATCACTTGAATACGGTTTCATAGTAGTTGTCTGTTGCTTTGAGAGTGTTCCTCTTGGGTGCCTACACTTAGTGGCTTCTTCCACACCAAATGCCTTTGTGACTGAGAGAGTGTATAGTTCAACAGCTGATGGTAGAAGTCATGCAAGGAAATCTACCATGTCCTCCACAGAGATTCAGGTTTAGTTTCATTTCATTTACAGAATCACAGAATTTCTTAGATTGGAAAAGCCCTTTAAGATCATCAAGTCCAATCATTAACCCAACACTGACAAGACCTAGACTAAAGCACATCCCTCAGCAATATGTCTACATGACTCTCAAACACTTCCAGGGTTGGGGACTCCACCACTGCCCTGGGCAAGCCATTCCAGTGCTTGATAACCCATACAGTAGTGAAATTCTTCCTCATGTCCAACCTGAACTTCCCTTGGTGCAACTTAAGACCATTTCCTCTTGTCCTATCACTTGTTACTTGGTTGAACAGACTAACCCCCACCTCTGTACAACCTCTTTTCAGGTGTAATTTTGTTTTGTTTAAGTTTATAGTTCCTTTCAGGATTCAGTCTTAGCACTATTTTTAGCCTCTACCATATCATCCACAAAATCCAATAGCAGTTCTTCGTACTGTGTGATTCAGATTAGCCTAACTTACCTTTCCTCCCCTTTTCTGGGAATTTTTGGTTACAGTGGAGTTAGACATCAGTGTGTTTGGCTCATGTGGCTTCTGTAAATGCAGGATGAGGAAAAGAGGGTACACACACTTTTCCCTCCAGTAACCGTAGTCTTTTGATGCTTGGTAAAGATATTAGAGGTGTAGGAACATTTTTTTTCCTTTTTAGGTAACTTCTTCAAAGTAGTGTTGCTGCAGTAGGTGAGATGTGTAGGGGACCTCATTTTGGTTTTGATGACATTACCTGGTGCCTCTTTTCTTTCAAGAAATCATTTCTTGATGCTGTGTAATTGTTCTGCAGCCCTCTTTTTATTAAGGTTATTGAAAGGTTGTGATGTGGCCCCTCTCATCTCTTTGACCTCAGTCTGGAAAGGTTAGAAACCTGGCTAAAGTTTGGAAATTAAGGAAATTTTCTCCAAGTGATGTCTGAAAAACTGGTGTGTCTGCCTGTGGTGTCAGCGATTGCGACAGATTAGTGGCTTATCTGAGGTCTGCTGGGATTGCATTTGAGTCACCTGACATGAAGGTACCGAGCAGTATTCCCCAGAAATGTCATTGTAGACTCACGTTCAGCGTTTGAATTGAAGATGCCAGTTCTGTCAAATGTCTTAAGCAGTTCCAGGATGAAACTGGAGCATGGGACAAGAGTTACCTGGCATATTTTGTCATAACATACCACTTGTCTCAAGAAACGCCCCCAAACATTATGGATGTGATTAATGACTTGATTTTTTTATTGATGCTTTTTGTAATGTAAATATAGATCTATTGATTAAATAATTTGGCTTTGATCCAACATCTTTTGAATTCAATAGAAAGATTCCCCATGGTTTAAAAGACTTCCCACTGCCTTAAATAACTATCAAATCCTGTCTAAAATCTGATCTTATTGATTTCAGTCTCTGGTTATAGTATATTCTATATCGTTCAAAACTGAATGAAGAGATCTTGTAATAGTTTTTCAGAATGGCAATGTAATAATTTTCTGACTTGTTCAAGAAAGGAGGCAAGGGGTTTAGAAAATTTTGTAAGCTTACAAGTAATGACTTAATTTCATACTTTACAAGCCTAATTTATAGGATTCAGATCATTAGATATTCTACAACTGATGTCTGAAAGTGCATATCTTATATATATAAATACTTAGGCATGTACATCCATGTGTATATATATATATGCAAACAAAACTTTTAAGAATATCCATCCTTTAAGTGCATTTCCTCACAAAGCAAAGTTATATGTAAACAATGTTTTGATCCATGACACTTTATTCATCCCATTTCCCATTTCCCATTTTATTTCATACCTTTCCTGTGTATTGGTGTAAATTCTGTCGAAATCATCAGGATTCATCTTAATGTATATCAGAACAGGTATTGTCAGGATCTGGCCCAATCACTTGAGTTTAATCTTGTTTCCTTTAACATAACCTGTCCAGGACTAAATATTCCCTGGTTTGTACTTTGCTAAACAGAAAAGTTGCTTTCAAAATCAAAGAATGAGCAGTGCATGAACACTTTGACTTTAAAATCTCATTAAATACCTCATAGTCAAATAATAGAAAAAATTATGTTCCTACTCTAATCTAAATGCATAAATCATCTGTGCAAAAATTATGTTTCATGAAACATATTTGTCTTCATTTTTTTTCCTTTTTTTTTTCTTTTTTTTTTTTTTTAAACCTACATACATATACACACATCTATTACTGATGCAGGTAAGCTACAAATCTTTTTGAATGTGAAATTGAACCAGCAGCCTTTGATCTGAACTACAGGCTGATCTGAATTCAAGAAAAGGCTGCTGCTAAGCCACATTCCCATTCAATCCATTAAACCATTCACTTCCGTGCTCCTCATCACACTGACTCCTAATTTGACAATGACAAAGAGCTCCACGGTGATTTTAAATTTCATAATTTTAATCTGTCAAGTCTGACATTTAATTAGTGCCCTTCTAACCTGTGCCCGCTCACTTGAAGGTTACTGTTGGTTTTCCTTTAGAAATTTTTCCTCTGGAAGACTGGATTAATAAATATGTACATAACTGGCAGGGATAAAGACAATACACACACAATGGTCTATTAGTTCCAAATCTAGACAGATGAGGTTAATAATATTTTAAAGTGCTGCTTTATTGTATTAAGAGTGATTAAGCCCTTGGCTCAACCCTGTATGAGTTGTTCATTGAAAACATAAAATATAAGGTCTATTAAGCAAAGTCTAGCGAGGCTGGTTACCCAAACTACAGTAGTACTGTGTTCATAAGGCATACTACAGGAGTGCATAATTTCTGAGATATAATTTCTTGACTTAGCAAATACAATGAGAACATTCTAGGCTCGCTAAACAGACTAATTAGATCTTGATCACCAGTCAATGAGAACCTGCCTTATAGACTAAAATCGAGCACAATTTAAGACTGCTATTTTCATTTTCTGGAGGACTGAATTCAAATGTAACTTAGGTCACTTGTTAAAAATGAGTTTGCTGTTCTTAGATCAGCCCCACAAGGACATAAATCCCAATCACAAAAGTATGCCACCATTTGTTAGCGCTAGGAGAGTGGTCAGTCAAAGTCCTCAGGGAACCAACCTCAGCTGAGCTTTCCAGTACCATACCTGGCTGCAGTCAGTAATATATGATCTTCATTATATTGTCACTAAATATTGAACATCTAGAAGTGAAGATAAGAATAAAAGAATACCTTTTCTTTGAGCAGGCATTACAGGAGGAACATCTGTGGAATACAGGGATATCGTGAGCCTCCAGTTCTCTGCTGGGCATGCCCCTTTTATTCCTTCTGTGCCACAGTATAATACTTTTCAGACAATCATGAGTCCACATAAATACCATCATTTTCCATACTAAAGAAGATACCAACATGATAGAGCAGCCTATCTGTCACTCAGACTCGTTCTAGGGTGATTTAACATGATTAAGGCTTTTCCAGATTTATTTTCAGAAGACCCAGAAAAAGAATCAAAAAACACAAAGTAGTTTTCTTCCAATGCTAGAAGTCTCAAACCCAGATTGGATACAGGTTTATAATCTACTACCTTCACCCATATTCCTTTCTGAGTAGCCTTGCTGTGGTTAACTGCTGCTGAGGTTAAGCAAGAGTTGCCAAATATGGTTGTAAGCAAAAAAAAAAAAAAAAGAAATCAAAATGACAAGAAAAAACAATTCACCTTTGACTTTATTTAGTGTATTGTATTAATGTACAGACTGATATACACCAGTATCTCAAGATTAACCTCTCCCTCTGGATACCCTTCTTCCATTTAAGCAATTACAGGAAACATAACACTTCTGAAAAGTTTCTGTACATTTCCTGAATTTATCATTATTTACTTAAACAGAAACAGAAATGTATAATAAAAACCAGTATATTATTCCTAACTATTTTCAGAGAAAGTCTGGGGGACATCAACTTTGGATTTGAAATAAAAGGGTAGCTTGTGTGCACTGTGGCACAAACATAGATGACACAAGTCTGGAAATTGTTGTCATCCACTTCTCATTTTCTTTATCTTGGCTGACCAATTCCTTTAAGAACATTCCCGGCGTCTTCTAGGTACCACAATAGATGCTGTTGCACTCTAATGCAAACCCAGTTTTTCTCTGGGTCTATCAGTGCTGCTATAGAATGTTAGAGTTAATTGGTTTTCACAAATGCCCTACTGTCCTGCAAGATGAATGATGGTAGGAGAGTAGAATATGTTAGTGAAAATAGACCACAATCTCCTGACTAGTACCAGAGAATCATAGAATCATTAAGGTTGGAAAAGACCTTCAAGATCATCAAGTCCAACCATCTACCCAACATTATCACGACCACTAAACCATGTCAAGTGCCATATCTACTACATTTTTAGAACCCCTCCAGGGATGGTGACTCCACCTCCTCCCTGAGCATCCTGTTCAATGCCCCACCAGCAGTCAGGGTGCCAGGAATCATAGAATCATAGAATCGTAGGGGTTGAAAGGGACCTCTGAGGATCATCAAGTCCAACCCCCCTTCCAGAGCATGATCATCCAGGGCAGGCCACACATGAACAGAGCCAGGTGGGATTGGAAAGTCTCCAGAGAAGGAGACTCCACCACCTCTCTGGGCAGCCTCTGCCAGGCTCCATCACCCTCACAGGAAAGAATCACAGATTCACAGAATGTTAAGCGTTGGAAGGGACCTCAAAAGATCATTTAGTCCAACCCCACTGCCAGAGCAGGATCACCTAGAGCAGGTCACATAGGAACGCGTCCAGGCAGGTCTTAAATGTGTCCAGGCAGGTCTTAAATGTATCCAGAGAAGAAGACTCCAAAACCGCTCTGGACAGCCTGTTCCAGGCTCCATCACTCTCATGGTGAAAAGTTTTTCCTTATGTTTCTGTGGAACCTCTTATGCTCCAGCTTGCACCCATTGCCCCTTGTCCTATCATTGGAC
>WUAM01000242.1:222345-232971 GCA_024336885.1 Actenoides hombroni | reverse complement strand
AGCCCCAGGGCTCTCAGCCTTTCCTCCCCAGAGAGATGTTCCAGTCCCTTCAGCATCCTCGCAGCCTCCCTTGGACTGTCTCCAGTATTTCCCTGTCCCTCTTGACCTGGGGTGCCCAGAACTGGACATAACACTCCGAATGTGGTCTCACCAGAGCAGGGTCAAGTGGGAGGAGAACCTCCGTCAACCTGCTGGATACATTCTTCTTAATTACAGGAGGAGCTGTTGCAAATTCCCTTTTCCTACTAGTCTTAGCAACCTGTTCATCTCTTTATGGGACTTCCCTGAAGAAGAAGGTGACAGTGGTGTATAACGTAGCGTGATCTTCTGTATTAATGCTGTCTTCTTCACCAGGATAAACCACTGAGACTCTTACATGCTTTTTGCATCTCAGCAGTAAATGGTCCTTTTCATTTGTGCTCAGGGATTCATGCTCAGCACGAATGAGGCCATTTTTTATTTGTTGTTTAAGAAGTGCTGAGCAACACAGTCATTTTTTTGAATGGATGTGTAACTATTTCAGCTGAACTTTTGTCAGAAAGTGTTTCTCCATTTCAGAAACTCTAGAGCAGTGGGTGCTTCCTCACAACATCTTTTAGAGGACTGTATCTCACACATGCAAGAAATAAATTCAGATCTCTGTGAATCAGCACCTTGCAACTGTTATTGACAACTCTTCATTTATTTTCTTTATTTTTGGGGGTACAGATTTTCAAACGTTTCTGTTTTCTGTCCTGTTGTGGAAAACGGGCATTTTTTAAATCTTTAAAAGTTTCACTGGGTAGGTGTTTTACACAGAGTTCTTGTAGCACCTCTTTCTAAAAATTTCTCTTTCCCAATTTCAAATTTTCTAAATTAGGGCAGTATTTTAAGGAAACAGTTCATCTTTGCTTACTGCTCCCAGATGTGACAGCTTATAAGAACAAATCTATGCTTCTGGTGTCGAAGTTAGGAGTTATCCATTTTGTCTGCAACCAAAATATGTCTTTAAGTTAGGTAAGCCTCCTTTCTATCTCCATTTCTGCTGTAACAACTGTAGTAACTTATTATGTGAGTTGGTATGACCAATTATATAACATTATTAATGGAACACTGTTTAATATAATATGGCATAGGGATGGATTTGTTCCCAAAAATTGTGGCACATAGGCTATTACAAAGATCTTAATGTGTCCTTTACAGTTAGGGCTGAGAGAACACATGCACATCTACTAAATCACTTGTGACAAATAACTGTCATGAAATGGTGATAGCAATGACTAAAAATGGAGACCAATGCATTCAAATAAATTCACTTGGTATATGTACTTTATTTGTATATGAGACAGCACACCGAAGACTACAGTTATTTTCACACCATTGGCCAGACACCAGTTTAACTCAATGCTTGCGAATAATAGAACAGCAGCAGCTATTTGCTTGAATGACTTTCATGTGAACAGAGATATTTCTGCTCAGCACACACATCCTGACTACTTCTCACTCCCATGCAGCATTCTATGAAATGCGGGGATGTCTCTCCTGGGTACTCACCAGGTATTCTGGAAGCAGAGAGTGACAGAACACTGGCCCAAGCTACCCAGAGAGGTTGTGGAGTCTTCTTCTCTGGAGCCTTTCCAACCCCCCTTGGGATCTGTTCCTGTGTGGGCTGCCCTGGGTGACCCTGCTCTGACAGGGGGGTTGGACTCAATGATCTCCAGAGGTCCCTTCCAACCCTACCATTCTGTGATTCTAAGATAGTTCTCATCAGTCTCTTGTTTTAAAAGAACCAGAGACTTTTAGTTGTGAGCTTGATATGATTTAGATTTAGAGCACACAAACCTGTCACAGACCCAGACTGGTTTTGAGATCATGGGACTCCAGTAAAACAAATGGAAGTGGGGTCCACAGTCCAAGCCTTCCTATTTGCCCTCTGCGCAGTGATTTTGGCCCAGTTGCTAGCCACCCATTTCCAATAGCAGATCGGTCAGAGCATGGGGGAGATATCCAATAGCCTTTTGTCTAAGGCATTTTTTTAGGAGCAAAGATGTGAATGAATGAAAGACATGAACTCACGAACCTGCTGAGATGGCAATTAAATCTGTCTCCCACCTACGTGGCTTCTCACTTTCTTCAGAAAAGAAAGAGAAATCATCTTTTCTCTTTCCTGTCAGAGAATATCGGCAGGTGCTCATTCCTGCAAAGGATCCAACAGTTGGGATTTTAGTGGAGGAAGCTTTTCTTCAATTCCTGGTTCTGAAGAGGAACTCTGAAGAGGGGTGAAAGTTCAGTTATTTCTCCTCTTACTGTTTCCTATTGACCGAATCTAGATCTCTCTCTGTTTTAGTGTCTGCAGCTTTCCAGCCATCAGGCACTGTGTTCTGCTCAGAGCTGAACGTTGGCCACCTCTCCCGGAGTTACACGAGCAAGTGCAGGTGGATGGGCAGTAATGACAAGCAACACCCTGCACCATTTCAGTCAGCCAGGATACATTGATTTATTGGCAGGTTAAATGAAGTGGAGTAGCAAACCAATACAGATTACATACGGGAAGAGTGATGTCTTGCTCATGACCTCTCTCTGTCCCAGCTTCCATCTGCAAGGCGAGGGAGATTTCTGTGCCTTGATCAGAGATTCTTGTCACCTAGTTTCTGCTTAGCCTCTCAATCTGCTAGGATTTGCTTCCTAATTACAATAGTCTTAATATCCAGTTGACTATAATTATATGTCCTTGCCATGGGAGAAACCAAGAAACATACCTTATGTTTACTTTATATATATATATATTTTTTTTTTTTTCTTGAGAAATTAGTAATCTGTCCTTTGTTTTCCATTTGTCATAGCATTGCCTGGGCCTTTGTTTTATTTTGTCTCACATCTGTGAGGGCAATGAATATAGTGAGGGGTCTGGAGAACATGTCTGCTGAGGAGCGGCTGAGGGAGCTGGGCTTGGGTAGTCTGGAGAAGAGGAGGCTGAGGGGAGACCTTCTTACTCTCTACAGCTCCCTGAAAGGAGGTTGCAGTGAGATAGGGGTTGGTCTCTTCTCCAAGGTAACTAGTGAAAGGATGAGAAGAAATGGGCTTAAGTTGCCCCAGGGGAGACTTAGATTGGCCCTGAGGAACAGTTTCTGTGCTGAGAGAGTGGTGAGGCCTTGGAACAGGCTTCCCAGGGAGGGGGTGGAGTCACCATCCCTGGAGGGGTTCCAAAAAGGATTAGCTGTGGCACTTCAGGACATGGCTTAGGCGTCATGATAATGTTGGGTAGATGGTTGGAATTGATGATCTTGAAGGTCATTTCCAACCTTAATGATTCTGTAATTCTATGATTCTGTGGTTTTTTTCTGACTGTAAGTGATGACCTTAAAGGTCTTTTCCAGTCACAGTGATTCTGTGATTCTGTGACTGAATTTACATCCCTCTATATATTGATATTCGAGGAATAATAAAGAAAAAGGGGGACACACCATGTGACCTGATCAATTTACAAAAGATAAATCTACACAGAAAATGGTGTTTCTCTGAAGGCCTCACCACTCTCTCAGTAGAGAAATTTTGACCGTGGTCATATGGCAGCCTGGGATTATCTCTGTGGAGAACTATTATTTTATCAGAGATAGCTCAAACAATTATAGCTGGGCAAAATAATGTGATTTATGACTAGTTACAGTCTGTTTAGTACCATAGCTCAGCTAACTAACTGCCTACTGATCCTTCCATAATATTTTTTATTTATTTATTTATTTTCAAATTTTTCTCTACATTTTTACGCAAAGGTGAGTTTTAAACAAACTCATTTGCAAACCTGGGCATTGCTCAGTTTTGTTTCCAAATCTGTGGTGCATGGGGCATGACTGTGAGATCATAGAGTCATAGAATGACTTGAGTTGGAAGGGACCTTAAAGATCATCTAATTCCAAGTCCTCATGCCCTTGTAAAAAGTCCCTCCCCAGGTTTCCTGTATCCCCCTTCAGATACTGAAAGGCCACAAGAAGGTCTCCCCGGAGTCTTTTCCAGTCTGAATAACCCCAGTTTCTTAATGAATCCCAGGATGATGTGTACAATAACCCCATTGGCCTTCTTGAACACAAGTCCACCAAAACTCCCAAGTGTTTTTCCACAGACCTGCTTTCCAGAAGGTCACCCCTCACTTGTACTGGTCCATGGGGTTATTCCTCCCTCAGTGCAGGACCCAACACTTGCCCTTGTTGAATTTCATAAAGTTTTTCTCAGCCCAACCATCCAGTCTGTCAAGATCTTGCTGGATGGCAAACTCTGGTGTGGTTTTGATAGGGATACTTTTTCACTCTTCCTCTGTCTCATCACTTGATTGCCCCAAATATTTTGAATATGCAGAATGTCAAACACATACACAGTGAACTTCAACTGCCTTCTTCGTGTAGATGTAACACTGCAGAAGTGTTTTTAAAGTCAGTTTTACCTCTTCCTGCTTGCTGTTTTAATCAGACCATTTCCTGTGACATCATTTCAGTTTCAAAATTTATTAAGAATTGGAATTCTGTTTGAAATGTCTAAATGAATTTGTTCTATATGAGTCATCTAGTTTTAAAAATGTTATTTTCAGCTCAATTAGCTCAAAATGTTGCTGTAGGAACTGAAAAGTCATTGAAGATTTTTTTCTTAACAGTCTTTCTAAAAGTGATTTTATGTTTCTGAAATAAATAATATTTTAAAATCTAGATACATAAATGTTCTTTTGAGCTTAATTAAGCTCAAAGAGTTGCTGTAGGTAATGAAAAGTCATTGAAGACTTCTTTTTCTTAACAGCTTTTCTAAAAGTGATTTTATATTTCTGAAATTAATAAGATTTAAAATTTCTGCATAAGTATTTCTACACTATTATGACTATTTCTACAAGTATTATGAAGCTTTTTTCTTCAAAAGGCTTCTGTTGAGGATCAGCTGCAGCACTGTACAGGGCTTTGACTTGCTGTACTTAAGGCACATCATTGCTGAAATTATAAAGGGACTAGACAAACACCTGCAGATTTGTACAAAGGAGATACAAGATTTGCAACCAGAATTTTCAAAGAGAAGCTGCTAATTTCAGATATTTAAGATACAGGCACAATCTGCATACTTACATGGAAACATCAGCTACACCAAAGTAACCAACATCTTCTGAAGAGTATTTTCGAATCTTTGGTTTTGTTGTTTTGGTTTTTTTTTTCCTTGAAACCTTTAGTGTATGAATATAAAAAGCAATCTCAGTAATAATTTTGTAAATCATAGAATGATTTGGGTTGGAAGGGACCTTAAAGATCATCCAGCTCCAAACTCCCTGCCATGGGCAAGGACACCTCCCACTAGACCAGGCTGCTCAAAGCTCCAACCAACCTGGATTTGAACACATCCAGGTATGGAGCATCCACAGCTTCCTTGGGCAACCTGTATTATTAAAGACTGAGGCAAAAATGACATTGAATGCCTCCAATTTTTCTGCATCCCTGATAGTTAGATGACCGCCTTCAACAAGTATTGATCCAACATTTTCTTTTGACCTCATAGGTCCAAGCTTTTCCCATCCCCAGTCTGCTTCTGGGAAGAACTATGCAGGAAAAAGAGAAAATTCCAACACTGTACAAGCACTGCTCCATAATAGTTTGTCTTCAACAACGTTTTAGTCACAAATCCAAAATACAGCACCTGTGAGCTGCTATGAAGAAAATTATCTCCATCCCAGACAGCCTCTGTACAACTACTGAGCAGCACTGTACTTTTTTCAAGATATTGATAGAATCACAGAATCATTAAGGTTGGAAAAGATGTTTGAGATCAAGTCCAACCATCATCAAGCCAACATTATCATGACCACTAAACCATGTCCTCAAGTGCTACCTCTACATGATTTTGGAACCCCTGCAGGGATGGTGACTCCACCCCCTCCCTGGGCAGCCTGTTCCAAGGCCTCACCACTCTCTCAGTAGAGAAATTTTCTCTAATATCCAATCTAAAATCATATCAAGTGGTGGTGGCTGATCTACTAGGTTCTGTCTCTGCCTACTGAGAAAATTGCCCATAGTCTTTTTGGGTTTAAGTTATTATTATTTTTAATAGGGGTGCTTGGTATTCCATGCCGTGGTGAAATAACTTACCCTTGGAATTTAAAGGGACATGGGTCTGGCTATTCTCTTATCTCTTGGCAGTGATAGCTGGATTGTCAGTACCCATAAAACCTCCATGAATGTACAGAGTATCTGTCTCATGGGGATGGTCTTGATGGTAAGGGACAGAGTCCCAGAGGTACCTTGCTGTTCTCAGCCTTCATCTCCACAGCCTTCCTTAAAACACTTCCCAAAGGAAGCCTGAAAACAAGATGAGTTCCTGACAGAATGTCAGCATAAAGGAACAGAGAAGCTAAGCGAGGGTGCAATGCCCTTCCCTCCTCCTCCTCCCTGCAAAGAGTCTGGCATCTTTGCCCTCCCTTAGGGAGGCATTGGCAATCAGCTCTAATAATGAAGGAAGCATTGGCAATCAGTTCCAATAATGGCTCCATTATTAATGGGCATGTTTTCTTCCTACTATATGTTTCTTCCTTGATTCTGTCTGTAGGAGTCTTATTCTCCTCATCCCCTTGGCTACCATTAATTTGTTCAGCTGCTTTTTTTGTTGCTTTTTTTTTCCCCTGCCCTTTCTTTTCCCTGCAAACTTTAATTAATTCTGTATATTCTTGTTTAATAATACCTACCTCAGAGGGACATTTTGAAGCTTAATTAATTATTGTACAGGTATTTTTTTTTCAGTTGCATCTTTGAACAATCCCTCTTTGCAGCTATTCTGGCCATTTCTAGTTCTTTCCATTCTTCTTTTGTAGGCTTTGTAAATCCTTGTGCCTCAGTGAAGATAATTAAAATTTCCCTGCTCTTCTTCCACACTGAGGAATTCTTCCTTCCATGAAGGTCTCCTCTCTCTGGGTTGGACTTAAGGGGAAGCCTGGATTAATCCTGCTTGTTTGCTTTCCTATATACTGAGATTCAGAGCCACAGTCCCTGTCCTGAACTGTTCTGAGAAGTGCTGTTCTGAGCTGGCATGAGGCTCCCCAAGGCCAGGCTGCCCTGGGAGATGGCACCTAAGCTGTGAAGAAGCACACAAACCACAGGGGAATGGAGGGCCTGTTGTTAACTTCTTCAGTGGTTGTTAAGTGGTGATTTTAACCAGACGACACATGCCTAAGGTGCTGCCAGACCGTTCTCATGAACAGCCAGCGGTTGTGTAGCCCCTCCCCAGCCTTTTCTATCTCTCGGCAGCCACCGAAACCACTCCGCTCATGAACCTCTAAGAACATTTCTGGTGGCTCTTGATGCATGTTTTCAGATTCCTCCCTGTATTCATGTGCCAGTTTCATCTTCCCAGAGATTATTTTGTCACATCTGCCTACATCACCATCCCACCAGCCCCCACCCTCAAGATAAACCTGTAAGCAGTTTTATAGAAGAACAAAATTTCTTCATCATTGCAGAGAATGACGTCTGAAGCATTTCACAACATTCCCAAACTACCCCTCCGACTGTCCAATTACCTTAACAGGAGCCTAACGACAAGAGTGTTGGAGCCCTGTGGTAATTAGGCATGGGGGGACTGTGACAGAGGATGGAAAAGACCACTAATCTAAGATGTTTTTTTATGAAACTCTGAGTGAAACAACTTCTTACAATGATTAAAAAGTTCTACTGACATTTATTTTTAAAATATTAGCTAATTCTACACCTCCAGTTTTCTTTGATCTAAGACATCAAACTTCCACAGAACCACCCCAGTGGAAGGGGACGTAACTCCTTTAGCAGATTATACTCGAGGAAAAGAGAAAGGAAGAGGAAATCTTGTCTAAAGCCTCTGAGTGACTTCAGGAAAGGCAGATTTATTTGGTTGGTTGGTTTTGGTTTTGGTTTTTTTATAGGCATCATTGCTTTTCCATTTCTTTCAGACTGAATTGCACTTTGAAAGCCAGCACTCCCTGCTTGTTCACCACCATATCAGCTACGCTACCTTGAGCCCATCACCTGATGCATTGTGATGCCAGGTGGTTGAAGGACGGAGAGTCAGACAAGAATTGGAAGCCAGTTACATTATGACATTATGACTCAACAAAAATCCTATTTCTTGCATTAGCCTGGTGATGATGACAAATCTGGAACATGTAGGACAAGCCACATTTCTGAAATCACAACAGATTGTAAAAGAAATAAACTGTAACTTACATTTTAAGCCAGATACATTTATTTTATTTTTTTTTAATTTTTGTTTTTGTTTTGTTTGGGGTTTTTTTGTCTTGCAGTGCATTCTGAATATTCTACACTTTCCATAGGCCGTATTTCCTTGAAAATCAGTAAGAGAAATACAGTGAGAATTCAAGTTTTGCCCTGAGTACTTTTTATACTAAAATAGCTTGTTTTCTCTAAGGTTTGGGTTTCAGATAGCAAAAGAGTCTATCAGATGTGGAGATGAGACACCTTGAAGGTTGTTTTGGTTTCCTGTGGGTATCCCCTTTCCCAAGCCCAAAGATGGGAACTGCAAGAGAAGGTGCAAGAGCACCTTTGTGGCATCATTGAAATCGATGGACAAATGCCCTCTGATTTGGGCTCCCACATCACTCGATATGGAAATTCTCTGAACTAGATCCCATGTCACAACAGAGTCAATGTGACTTGCAACAGGTCTTCTGTCAACTTATCGTAAAATCACAGAATACCAGTTTGGAAGGGGTCCCAAGGATCATCTAGTCCAACCTTTCAAGGTAAACTCTATATATAGTTTAAATGAGCTGGCCCATCGCCCTGTCAAGCTCAGTCTTAAAACTGCCCAGTGTTGGGGAATCCATCATGGGAGATGTTTCCAATGTAGAATTGTTCTCCTGGTGAAAAGTTTTCTTCTGGAGTCCAATCAGAATCTCCCCAGGAATAACTTGTACCCATCACCCCTTGTCTTTTCCATGGAACAACTTGTAAAAAGGGAGTCTCCATCTTCTTGGTAGCCACATTTTATGTCCTAGGACGTGGTAATAAGGTCTCCCCTGAGCCTTCTCTTCTCAAGGCTGAACAAATCCATTTTTCTCAGTCCTAAATGTTCATAGCTACAACCCAAATTAATAAGAAAGAATGGACAAATCTATGAATGCACATTAAAATTATTAATATCCCCTTTCCTATTCCTCCCAGTGTTGTGGGACATGTGTGCTTTGCAAGATCTACTGCTACTTGAAAGACATCTACTAAAACAGTAATTAGATAATAAGACTACTTGAGATGCTTAACATTCCCCGAGAGTTCTTACAGAGTGCTCCTGATTCTGAACTGGCCATCAATGAACATTTTTATTGTAGTTATCATCCATACAGCCTGAGCTTCAAAAACACCATTTTGTTTCTTCAGTGCTACCCTGAAACATTCCAGATCTCTCTGTCAACTCTTGCCCAGAGCTGCATTAAACCTCTGTCATCAATCCAGCACTCACCACTATGGCTCAATAAGTGAACTACTTGGAATAACTTGGAAATAAAAATAAAAAGAAAAAAAAAAGAAAGGAACAGATATTGACAGAAAATAATTTACCTTCAACAGACAACATATTTCAGTTGCAGATTTACTGCTAATCAACCTTCCTTCCTTCTCCTCTGTTGGACATTTGTATCATTTTTTCATCACAGTTTTGCTCTGGTTCTCCACGCATCCTGCTTTTATTAAGAAAAAAAAAAGAAAAAGATCAATGATCTTAAGGCAATGATACCTACAGTATTTCCATGTGTTACTATTCCGTTTCTTTCACATTTAGAAGAATTTTTAAAATTGCTAAAAGTAGTGACTTTTCTCTGCTTCATTTAGAATGTAGCAAAATTACATTAAAGGATGAAACCATGCGGACGACTTATTAAACTCCCCCACATTTGTGTAATTTAGACATTACATAACGTATGAAGGAGCACATCTCATATATGCATATTTCAACAATAAACATTAATAACATGTTAATATCTTTATTTCTATGCTCTTCCTTTAATCTACCAAAGGAAGCTGGAAGCAAAGTTCCTATCACAGTTATTTTCATTAAAGCTACCCTATTTTAAGGCCTAAGCTTTCTTCAGTAGGTTATGAATATTTTACCTTTCAGCATACGCATAAATATACAAATATATGTATTTCATATACCTGCTACTTAACAAATGTTCTCCATCTGGACAAGAAGATATTTCCAGGACATTTGGACTCATTATGATGAATGGAGCCATTACCAGAAGATCAGGTACAGGGTCATGGAAAACAATGGACAAAGTTGGTAGGAGACTGATTTGAATTCTGCAGAGATGGATATAATAGCTGCTTTCTCAGTTACAGGTATATTTATGGCTTATACATTCTATACTTCTACAGTTATTATTGCAGGTTTAGTCTATATTTTATAATGTACAACCATGCTGCGACTGCTGATGATAGAATTTGATGTTTATATTGCAATGAAACCTACAGACTATTCCACTTTGCCCTCGTAATGCACCAGGAAAATGCAAAAATGTCTATGGACGAGAATTTGGAGATAACTGGAATGTACTCAGCTTTGTTGTCTGAACCCCTTTTAAATCATGTCTTGTTTTCCTGAATGCAAAATGCAATTTAAAAATAGAATAAAATATTAAAT
>WUAM01000242.1:188881-222245 GCA_024336885.1 Actenoides hombroni | reverse complement strand
ACTAAATATTATCAGGAACACTAAAACATGTCCTGAAGTGACACATCTACACATTTTTTGAACACCTCCAGGGATGATGATTCCACCCCCTCCCTGGGCAGCCTGTTCCAAGGCCTCACCACTCTCGCAGTAAAATAATTTTTCCCAATATCCAACCTAAACCTCCCCTGGGGCAACTTCAGCCCATTTCCTCTCATTCTATCACTAGTTACCTGGGAGAAGAAACCAACACCCACCTCACTGCAACCTCCCTTCAGGTACTCGTAGAAAGCAGTAAGGTCTCCTCTCAGCCCCCTCTTCTCCAGACTAAACAACCCCAGGTCTCTCACCTGTTCCTCATAAAACATTTTCTTCAGATCCTTCACCAGCTTCCTTGCCCTTCTCTGACCTCACTCCAGCACCTCAGTGTCTTTTTTATCCTGTGGTGCCCATAACTGAACCCAGTACTCAAGCTGCAGCCTCACCAGTCCCGAGTACAGGGGCACCATCACTCCTCTGCTCCTGCTGGACACACTGTCTTCAATCCAGGCCAGGATGCCTTTGGCCTTCTTGACCACCCAGGCACACTGCTGGCTCATGCTCAGCTGGATGTCCACCAGCACCTCAAGGTCCTTTTCTGCCAGGCACTTCCCAGCCACTCCTCCCCAGGCCTGTAGCGTGGCCTGGGGTTGTTGTGACCAAAGTGCAGGCCCTTGGCCTTGTTAAACCTCGTCCCACTGACCTCGGCCCATCGATCCAACATCTGTGTGTCTTGCCTTTCCTGCTTTTCAAGTACTTCTTTATATTTTTAAAATATTATTAGAATTTGCACCATAAAGAAGAAAATATTTGGGCTGCAAAATTTACTAGCTCCAAAATTGAAGCAACTGGTTGCTGGTGGCACATGGAAGACGTTAGGTCCTACATATTGTGTAGTTAACTGCAGGAGAAAGAAGCAACAAAAGTCTGCATTTTAGCAGGCCACATTCATCTGCTTACTGACATTTATCTGTGCAACAAAGCTGGGCTGAAGAGAAGAATGATTTGGAAGTAGATGTTACTGGACACCCAGGTCCCCAGCTCCATCCTGAGCTTGGACATATGTAGCCAGCCAGGCTCTGCAAACACGATGTTTTGTCCCAAAGCTGTTATGTTACCCAAAGACTCAACCAGTGATAATAAAATGCAGTGAAGAAAACTTACTGCAAAACCATATCTCACACTAGCAGAGTCATGCGGATGCCAGGCAGGGAGCGTCTGGGGTAGAAATATGATCAGATGAGAATTGGACATCTCTTTGTAGGTACAACAGCCTTTCTCATCTCCATCTTCACGCCAGCAAGTCTTCAAGATGGATGTTTCCAACATCTGTATTATCCTACCTGGTATAAAGGGGCCCCATGTTTCCATGAAATTTGGATGAATAGAGAAACATATTTATTTCGAGGTGAAAAAAAAATAAATTCTTATGTTATGGGTGTGCTGGAATATAAGATAAATAGAATAGAATAGAATAGAATAGAATAGAAAGAACAGAAAAACAAAACAAAACAAAATAAAATAAAATATAAAATAAAATATAAAATATAAAATATAAAAGAAAATAAAATAGGTAAAAAAACCTGTCAGCCAGGGGTCAGAAGAGCAGAGAGTTTGTATCCCTGGTTCCAGGGAGTGGGGCTGCCCAGTTT
The DNA here is from genome assembly GCA_024336885.1 of Actenoides hombroni. Classification (NCBI taxonomy): domain Eukaryota; kingdom Metazoa; phylum Chordata; class Aves; order Coraciiformes; family Alcedinidae; genus Actenoides; species Actenoides hombroni. The sequence continues at coordinate 220,575 of WUAM01000242.1, read as the reverse complement.
GTCACCTACAGAAGAATCTCACAATTCCTGATTGAAATAGTACCTCTGGCAAAGATTTATACCCAACTGAGAAAAACCAGTAACGAGACTCACTCAGAGAAATGGATGTTCTGGTGCATTTAGAAGAATATGGAGTCCTTTTATCCATGGGTGCAAAGGCAGTGTGAAAACACGGGCTCTGCTCCAGGATCCCCAGAGTAATCAGTGAGCAGATGGGGAAAGAAGATGGTCAAAGTTACCGGCACACCAGCACACCGGCTAAAGCAACTTCCACCCACTGGATATTTCTGAGAACGAGCCAGCAAAAAGAAGGAATGGACTGTGTTCCTCTAGCCCTATTATAACACTACTTCTTTGACAGTGTATTTAAAGAGTTACTCGTAGGCCTTGGTTCAAGTCATACAAGCATGGCAAGATCCTGTCAATCAAGATTCACACAGAATCACACACACAGGATGTTAGGGGTTGGAAGGGACCTCTGAAGATCATTGAGTCTAACCCCCCTGCCAGAGCAGGACAGAACTAGAGCAGATCATGCAGAAATACATCCAGATAGGTCCTGAAAGTCTCCAGAGAAGGAAACTCCACAACCTCTCTGGGGAATCTGTTCCAGTACAACTCTTACAGTAAAGAAGTTCTTCCTCATGTTGAGGTGGAACTTCCTGTACTGTAGCTTGGATCCATTGCCCATCATCCTATCAAAATGCACAAGTGAAAAGAGGTTGTACCTGCCTTTTTGACACTCAGTCCTTATGTATTTATAGACATTAATTAGATTTCCTCTCAGTATTCTCCTCTCCAGAATAAAAAGCCCCAGGGCTCTCAGCCTTTCCTCATAAGGCAGGTGTTCCAGTCCCTTCATCATCCTCATAGCCTCCATTGGACTCTCTCAAGTAGACCTCTGACCCTCTTGAACTGGGGAGTCCAGAACTGGACGATAGTTTAAATAGCAGAAAACACACTCCCAGCACTCACAGATTGTGAGGCATGAGATTCATGATTATTCCAGGACTCATGGACCAGTTGTGGGTGGGTGTTTGGGTTCTTGGCAGGGGAATGCAATACAACTTGCATTAACTAACCACTTGGGTGAACTAAACAGCTGTGGGACAGGATCTGCCTATGGAGGCTGGTGTCTCTCCACTGACTTGGGGAAGGTCCCTTCTGACTTCAACCGTTCTGTGAATTTATGCCTCCTGTACTTTAGGAGGGCAGTGACACCAAGGGGCATTGCCAGAATGGGCACAGGCTTGGCGTCAGGTACCAATGCTGGGCTGAAAGACACCTGCAAAAAGCTCTTTCATTGCCACCATCCTCAACAGACCAACTAGCCATAGAAGTTTGAACACCGCCAATGACCTCAGCCAGCTGTGCTGAACCAGTGATGTCCATCTGCCTTTCCGTGGAGGGAGTGCTGTCAGCCCTGCCAGGAGAAGGATGCTTGTCTCCTTGGTACTGTCATCCATTCCAGGCCTGGAGAACCCCAAAGCACCATGCTCTTCAAACAGACCAGAGTCCCTTTGGTGGGCACATACTTACATTCACAGTGATGTTACGTGATTAATGTCAACAGAGAAGGAACTAACCTAAGAGGTGGTTTTACATCTCACGCAGTTTATTGTGCATCCCCAGGTGGAAGTAGTGGGAAGCTGGGTGTTGAGAAAAGCCCCATATTTTGCCTGCTGAATTTCAATATCTGGCTAAGCATGTTGAGCTGATCAATTCTCATTTTCTGGAAAACACCCACCATTAGAAACAGTAGCTACAAGCAAATAATGACATGACACTTCATTTAAAATCAGTGTCAATACTGACAGAAAAGCAGCTTGCTTGGGCAACTGATCATACCAGCTGGAGGACAGCAACAGTTGTTCCCCTCATGGCAGAGTCAGAAGCAAATGTTATTCAAATGGGCAGAAAATATTTAAAACAAATCATCAACATTTTCTGGCATGACAGAAAGTATTCCAGATCCACAGAGAGAGAAAAGTATATATAAATGTTTATTTATCTTAAGGAATGGATTATGAAGACAATCAAAAATTCCTGAAATCAACGTTTATTTTTTCAAATCAGTCAAGGGTGGAATCTTTATGGATAGCAACATCTGACTCAAACCACATCTAACTGCTGTGGTGTGGTATTCCTCAGCAATTGGGGGTCTAGACTAGAGGACCTTTAGAGGTCCCTTCCAACCCAAAGCATTCTATGTTTCAATGAACTTTATCGTAACAAAATCATCAAGGTTAAGTATGAAACCCCAACAGTTAAGCAAATTCAGCTGGATGGGTATCAGCCATTCTAAATATTGTTACATGTCAAAGACTGGGAATAAAGGAGAATAATGTTTGCAAATTAAAGGTCACATTCAAATTGTCTGAGGAAGTTGTTTCTGCCAGACAGACCTGTATTAATATGACAATCAGACCAGAGCCAGCCTTATGGATAAGTATGAGTAAGTCTACAATTTGATTAAGTAGTGTCAAAAAGAAATTTTATTTTATTTTAGCAGACACAGTCTCACTAAAATATCTAACTGCAGGTTTTTCCTTCCAGAAATGTGACCTCAGATGCTCTAGTTATGTTGCCTGAATTATGTAATTTTTAAAATGTTTCTTTAAAAAATATGCTCACATTAGAATTGTTGATTTAAACAAAATATTTCACAATTATTTGAAAAGCTTCAAATCTTGCAGTCAAGATTTTGAGGTAAAATAGATCTATCAGCATGAGCCATAACCACCACAAAAAATTAAGGCTTTGGGCTAAGCACTTGTACAGCTCTCATCACAGAAAGCTGTGAATCTGGGGCGTAAACACATTTTCTATGATTCATGGAAGTCTCTTCACAGGTTTGTCTTAAGCACATGATTTTTTTAGGACAGTCATGTGCAGCAGACACTCAGAAACTTTCTAATGAGAAAGTCCTTTTTTTCTCCAAGGGACCTCCATCTGCTTCACTCACCATGACATACACAACAGCAGAGAAGCCACGTTATTCAGAGATGCTAATAGTAAATTTGTTTGTCGAATTTAAATTGAAGAGAAGCAGGTTTTTTAAGTTGGAACCTGATTTTGGGTTTTGAAATTCTGAACTATCTAAGAATTTGCAAGTCCAGGATCCTTAATAATATTACACTAAACGGAATTTAACCACAGATTCTTCAAGGAGCAATTTTCAAAACTTTGGGAAAGTCTGGCAACATTTCACATGGAATATTAAGATAATTTGCAGATAGCTCTGTTGATTGGCATGTGGCCTTGAAGGTACAGTATCAGTTTAGCTCATATTACTTCTTTTATAATATACACCTTTTAAATCTCTTCCTGGAAGAATGAATGTGCTGTCTTGACTAGCCAATGCCATGACTGCTTTAGAAATTGTGCGAGTAAGATGAGAAAAATGCAATTTTTACCTGAATCAACATGGAAAAATGTGAGGCAGATCAGAACATTCAACTCGTTTATTTTCCATACTTGCAATGGCAGCTTGAGTTTTCAGAAGCTGGTTTTGAGGGGCAAAACCGAAATGTTTTGTAGTCATTGTATTACCACAAACCTGTGATCCAAAATGCAGAAGACACAGAATTAATACTCTGTAACTTCTAATATGAAATGCTGGAGCATGCATGCATAAAACCTGCCCTCCCTTGATTTCTGAGGGGTAAAAAACATAATGAAAAATAAAATAATCTACAGAACTGCCTTCTGAAACCTGGCATCTGAGCATTTCTTGTATTAGAGAACCTTGACTTCCACATGCCTTTGCCACTTGAGTTTCCTACATGGAAGAGGTCCTGCCTGCAATCCAAAGCTGGATAAGAGAGTCATTCCCAACCTACCACTCTAAGAGCCTGGTAACTGCTTCATCAGTCATGCTCCAGATCCTCCATCCTGATCCCTCAACTCCCTTGCCTTAAGAAATGCTGCAAAGCCTTTCTCTTTAAGTGAGACTGTTCCACAAAAGGCACTTGGAGCTCTCCAAAACTCCTGGCAATTCCCACCAGCATTGCCTGATCAGTCACCAAATGCTTCTTTTCAAGCTGAATTTGGTTTCAAGGACAAAAGTCCACAAGGAAAGAGCCTTGGGGCTACTGTGCTTGATTTTATGTGAAACAGAGATATTCCAGGCGTAAGTGACGAGGCAAATCACAAGATGGTGAGATTAGACAAAATAAATAAATAAATAAATAAATAAATAAATAAAATCTGCCCTTTGGAATAACTCTTGACTGTTATTTTTTGGAATGCACCAAAGACAGCGAATCATTGGCCAAAGTAGCTGAAATGTAGGGTATTGTTATGATTGTAGGTTCTCTTTATATTTCCATGATGCAGCCTTGTAGTATTTGGAGCTTTGGACAAAGCTACAAAATTTTCTGCTAGAATGGAAAGAAGTTTAATCTTACCTACCCCTCAGGTCCAAAGCCTGAATGTTATGTAAGCTAATATCGAGAGCATAAACATTACTAGGGCATTAGAATCAAAGCTGCAGGAAATTCAGGCCTGCATAGTTGATGTTGAAATTTAATATATGGATTCCATATTTACCCAGTGTCAACAACAGTTACTCACATGTTTTCAATGCTTTCAGTCTATGCATGGGGCAAGTGTTCAAAAGATAGGAACCATGTGGCAAACCACATACTAGCAATTTGTGCTGTATAATGGACAGGAAAAAAAATACCATACACCCCTGATTATTCTATGATTGCACATAAATAACTTACATATAAGACAACCATCAAATCTACAACAAACAGAAGATACATATTTAGCCATGACCACCAGATCTTTGGGGATATATTGTTTTTTGGTACAAATAATAGTGTCAGTTTCTGTTGCATAAAAGTAGTGGAACATTATCATCATAATCCAAACAAACCTCTGCCACTAGAGTGAGGCAGGCAGATACATAGTTTATTAAGATATGTCCGTGCTATATATGGATAGGTGCATACATGCTTAAATATATATAGACTTCTATGTTTCACAGAATCTCAGAATTGTCATGGCTGAAAAAGACCTGCAAGATCACTGTGTCCAACTGTCAACACCCCAAAAGATGTTTGTATTTATAGATATATAATATTTAGATCTATGTAGAGAAAAAAAGCAAGAGAGAAAATAAGAATGAAAAGGAAGAATACAAATATGGGAGACAACCTAGAATCATAGAATCGCTAAGGTTGGAAAAGACCTCTAGGATCATGAAGTCCAACCACCAACCCAACATTATCATGACATGAAACCTTGTCCCGATAGACTTAAGTCTTAATGGTTTTCAATACAGTCAGAATATTGCCCACCTTCTTGAAAGGAGAAGGAAGGATTTGTTCATGGACATATTCACAGGGAGTGCTCAAGACAGTGTTATTTCTGTCTCATTACATTTTTCAAATTTTAAAAGGAAATCCAGAGGAAAAGTTTAAACTTGGAACAGAAATTTGCATGAGCTCTCAACTTGAATTCTCTTGAATTTGTATTTCCCTTTGCTGGTTGCTCTTATGGAAAAAGTGTATTGATTCCTTACTCTGAAACTCTGTCCCATCTTCTCACTTGAGCATTTACTAAGGAAATGCTCAGATTTTCTACCTCCAGCTTACAATTCTGTTTGCCCTGGATTTTACATTACAGATGCTTTGATCCTTTTCATGTAAGAATGCATTAGTCGTGTAGTGATATCGAAGCTAACTATTGGTTCTGAACCTTTTAAAATGAACCAGACTCTAAGAGTTGTCCTATATGACAACATGTGCCAGACAGTGAGAGAACTGAAATTAATGACTAAGTCATTAATATCCTGGATGGCAGAGATATAGCAAGACTAGAAATAATACCTTATAGACACACTTCCATTACTCCAATGAGAAGTGTACCTAGAGGTCAATCCTTCTAAAAATGAAAACTTCAAAGGCCCTGGTATCTGTTTAGATACCTAAGCACATGGAATAATAGTCAAAGCTCTCATGAAATGACAGCTTGATGAAACATGCTGAAAATCTGAGAGAAAAGTCAATCCTAACATCATGAGGAAATGAAGAACTTGGTTTAATTTTTTTTATTTTTTTTTTTAAACCTTGGACATAGTGTCCCATCACAATTCACAGCATAACAAGATCATCATGGACTGGACAGTGAGCACAGAAAATTGGTACTTTCCCATGGTACTTTGCCCGCTTGGCCACAGGAGATTTTCCTGTGTCTTAGAGCCACATTGTATAGACAGAAGTAGTTGAACTGTGGAAATAATGATTCACAGATGTGTGAGAATTTGTTTCAGACACTGGGGAAGACACATAAAATGTGCATTTTGTGAGCTCTGCTATTCTTTTCCCTAATGACATGAATTTAACTTCTGAGTAGCTAGCATTTTTCCCTAGCAATGCTCTTAGTATAGGGTATACACTACTATATTCTACTATATCCTATATTTTTTCATCTGCCACATGTGGTAAGAACAAAAGACTCTGCTGTTGCTAAGCTTAAACCTCCTCCCTGTTACCAAAGTACCTACAAATTGTGAGAAATTACATCTCTCCATCATCACAATTTCTTTTGCAGTCACAAAACTCATGAAACACCTTTGTGAGCTGATCCACTGTCTGGGGCATTCTCCTGTCAATATTCTCATCATGACCTTTTTTTTTTTTTTTTTTTGCCACTGAGATGGTAAAAACCGCTTTAGGTTTCTCCTTTTTAGCCCACCATGGTTAGCTCATCATGCATGTCCTGTCCTTCCTTCCACTGCTTTCATAATAATTATATTTTTTTTATTCCTGAAAAACTAAACTTACTTGTAGATTAAGATCTCTAGGAGGGTCTTTCTCTGTGCTGCTGTCTACCTGCTGTTTTGTTTTCTTGTTAATCATGCTCTTCCCCAAGATGTGCGTCTCACTGGACTGACCATTGCCACCGCAAGTTACAAAGTACATTCTGGGAAAGAACAGGAGAATTTTGCTGCTCTTTAAACGGGCACTGTCCTCTTTAGAAAGGCACTGTTCATGCAGTTACCATTTCCCCTAGGTGCTTCCTGCTGTCTGCACCAACCTCTTGGAGGATACACAATGGTGTGGGGTGTGTACGTCCAGATTGCAGTTTATTTCATCCAAATGCAGCCATAAAAACCAGACCAAGTGACTGGCAATCTACAAGCAGCTCTTTCTTTCTGCTGACTGTAATAGCGGGGGGGTAGGCAATTAGATCTGATGAAGATGTCTACACTGTCTAAGGTGAGGTAAGATAAATCCCATCAGTGCTACTTGTGATGGATAGTCTTTACTTCACAGCTGCCATTAAAAAACATTTAAATATATTTAAAAGAACCTTAATAAAAGGTGTTGTGAAGCAAAACACAACTACTCTTAACATGTTGTAATTGCACACTTGAGCGTGTCTGGCAGATAAGGCACCTATTGTTCCTTTAATGCACGTGAGACGAATAGCACATTTAATTACCCTGTATGTCAAAATTAATACAGATCCCAAAGCAGGCAGTGTCAATACATTTAGTTATAGAGCAATTATAGTGCAGCCAGAGCCACTTAATGTACAGGATTGAAAACAGAAACTAAACAAACACGAAAAAAAGGGGGGGGGGGAAAAGCATGGATCAGTGCTTCAAAGAATAACCTTATAACCTTAGGAAAGCAGGAGTTGTTCATTAGTACTAGGCTGCAAGTCCAAATAAATATGTAACCTCTCAAAAGTGTTCAGACCAACCCCAGAGCCTGTTAGGCCTTGTTGTTTTAGAGACCTCAGAAAGGTGAAGGTGAGCTCTTGACACAATGCTTTTCATTTGAATTCACTTCCTGCTCTCTCGTTTACTGGAGGTAACTTCCCTTGGTACCTCAGCTGGCTTTCTTCACACAGAATGATTCGCTATTTGCATTTTGGTTCTAATACTGAATTCGCCTAACATGATTCAATCTTATTTTCCCAGTGGTACCATTAATATTTTAATTTAATCAGAATTTCAGGAACTTGTTTGCCATCCAGAGCAACTTGGTTACCTGTCAGCCTCCATCAGCTTGTCATATTAGAGGTGATTGTTCCTTGAATCTAATCTACTTTAAATGATTTCATTGGGTAGAGGTCTATAAATCATTTCAGAATGGGTCTGACAGATGAAGGCTTAGGTAAGTAAACAAATCAGGCTTGCTTTACTTTAGGCAGCAATGAACTTGGCTTTATCAACTTCTCATTGATTTCTGCACTCCAAAAGGTCAAAAAAAATCTCTTTAACATAAGAACATTATTAATATAAGTACAGTATTACAACCAACCATAATTAAGATAAGTCCCAACATTCAGTGATGAGGCTGACTTAAGAACATTGCAGACTGCATTTCAATAAAGCCTGTTATGCACTTTGAATTGATGAATTCATTTCCAAAAGGTTTACTTTCATCTTTCCAATCAAAACAGAAATTAACTAATTAAGCAGTCCAGAGTCCCTCTGGATTTTGAGCCAAGTTTATAAAGGATAATATGATAAGGCTGCAGCTGGGAGTCTAATGTACAGTGTATTATTCAAATCTTACAGTATGTTCACATTTACTTACCTAAATTGTAGTTAAAAGCAAAAACCTGGTCCCTGCGAAATGTTGCTGGGGAACTAGACATCACATTCTGATTCACTTCGGACACGTGCTGCGGTTGAGTTAATCCAGTGATTGTCAGTCTGAAGTTGGCAATAAAAAAAGTTTAAGGCTGAGAGACGTGGGGATGTTTAGCCTGAAAAAAAAGAAGCCTGAGCGGGAATCTTATTGATGCTTACAAATATCTGATGGGTGGGTGCCAAGTTGAAGGGGTCAGTCTCTTATCAGTGGTGTCCTGTGATAGGATGAGAGGTAATGGTCGCAAGCAACATTGAGTTCCACCTCAAGAGGAGGAAAAACTCCATTGTGAGAGTGACAGAGCCTAGAAGAAGCTGCCCAGAGAGTTGGTGGAGTCTCTTTCTCTGGAGACTTTCCAACCCCCCCTGGCTCTGTTCCTGTGTGGGCTGCCCTGGGAGACCCTGCTCTGGCAGGGGGTTTGGACTCGATGATCTCCAGAGCTCCCTTCCAACCCCTACCACTCTATGATCTAAGGTGATACAGAGAACAAGGTTATGTCATAACATAAGAGCTCATTTTGTCATAGTCTCTGGATTTTGAACAATACTGGCACAAATGGCTTGGAAGAGCTGTGTCTCCTTCAGTGTGGACAAGGGGGAAAGCTCTGCATTCTCTGAATGATCTCAATCTGTCATAGGTAAGGAAGAGAAGTTTAAAAACAGTGGTAAACAACAGCAGCAACAATAAAATCTCATTTAGTTAATTAATTTTATACACAGTTGACACAAATGCTACTAGGATATGTTTAAGAAGACATCCTGCAGCGATTTCAAATGCCCTTAAAACAAAGGGTAAGTCAACATGCAGAAACCATGGTCTGCATAACCCCCTCCTGCCCCAGATCTATTCTAAAGAAGGCAATAAATGCCTATTTCTGTTTCTCATTAGTTTATAAAACTGCATCCAGGTAAAATATATGTAGCATAATAAGTTTAAGGAATGTTTTCCTTGGAAAAGCAGATTTTGCTACACTGACATCTCCTGTCACATCACTGATCGATGGAAATGTGACAGTTATAGAGGCAAACATGCCCATGGTGGGATGTAGCCACCAAGTTCGAACTCACCAAAAAGGGACCAACTCTCCTCAAACCTGCATGTCTCAAGGAGATGTGTGGGAGATAAAAGATTCAACAATAAACAATAATTGATAGAACTCTAGACATGTTGAAGTAACATCCCTTCAGTCTGAGGTCTAAAACACTGCAGAGGACTGAGCTTCACACTGGGATGACCTCAGCCAGCAACATGCAGACACAGCCCAGAAAAGCCCAGCTATGTCCTGGGTTGCATCAAAAGAAGCCTGGCCAGCAGGTCAAAGGAGGTGACTCTGCCAAACAACTCTGCTCTGGTGAGACCTCACCTGGAGTCCTGTGTCCAGATCTGGGGCCCTCAACACAGGAAGGACATGGATCTTTTGGAGAGGGTCCAGAGGAGGGCCATGAAAATGGTCATAGGGCTGGAGCACAGAGGACAGGCTGAGGGAGTTGGGGTTGTTTAGCCTACAGAAGAGGAGGCTTCAGGGAGACTTTATAGAAGCCTTCCAGTATCTGAAGGGGGCTACAGGAAAGCTGGGAAGGGGCTGGTTACAAGGGCTTGTAGTGGCAGGATGTGGGGTGGTGGTTTGAAATTGGAAGAGGAGAGATTTAGATTAGAAATAAGAAGGAAATTCTTCACTTTGAGGGTGGTGAGACCCTGGCACAGGTTGCCCAGAGAAGCTGTGGGTGTCCCATCCCTGGATACGTTTAAGACCAGGCTGGATGGGGCCTTGAGCACCCTGGTCTAGTGGGAAGTGTCCCTGCCTATGGTAGGGGCTTGGAACAAGATGATCTTCAAGGTCCCTTCCAACCCAAACCATTCTATGATTCTATCATTTTATGATTCTTCTTTTTTTGTAGGTTAAAAATCACATGAAAAGCTGTTTGAAGATGGTTACTAAGATTACAAGGTCCATGGGACATATAAGGCTATGTAGCACATGAGATGAATGAGAATTAGTGCCTGCAGTCAAAGAATTGGTAAGACTGATGTCACCACTTGGTTTGGCACCTCAGCACAAGTTGTGAAGAAGCTGTTTAGGGTTCTGAGAAACCTGTGTAGTTGAGGATGTCCCTGCTCACTACAGGGGGGGGTTGAACTAGATGACCTTTGGAAGTCCCTTCCAACCCAAACCATAGTATGACTGTTTACCACTGAAATTACTAGGCAAATTTGCAGGAGTTTGTAACATGCCTTAAATACACAGCTCTAATTTGTAGCAATTGTGTTTAATGCTCTGCATAAAACCACTTGAAACTTGGGAAGAGTTGTTGCCTGGGGATGCTCCTTTCTGTCCCAGGCAGCAGTACTGCATTACAATTTTTAGTTACATCATCATGTATTGCTACAGGTCACCTTCCTGCACAGTAATGAGCTGTTGTGTAGATAGAGGATTGGGTTGCAGCTGGTGATAACACCTCATCCTGCATTGGAGAATGTTGGTGAGTAAGGCTGGCATGTAGAAAAAGAATGTCTATCTTTGCCTGCAAGGACACATCTGCCTCAGTGATCCAAAATCTGACGTCTGGTGGGAAAGGCACCCGTAGGTGGTAACTTATACCAGGGAAAGACTGTGGATGTTGTCTACATGGACTTTAGTAAAGCTGTTGACACCATTTCCCAAAGCTTTGTCATGGAGAAATTGTCTGCTCATGCCTTAGATGGGTGAAATGATTTGATGGGTTAAAGACTGGCTGAATAGACAGGCCCAAAGCATGGTGGTGAATGGAGTTAAATCCAGGTGGTGGCCAGTCATGAGTGGTATTTCCCAGGTCTCATTACTGGGGCAAGTTCTGTTTAATATCTTTATCAACAGTCTGAATGAGGAGATCGAGGCACCCTCAGTAAGTTTGCAGATGATATGAAGTTGGGCAGGAGTGTCAATCTGCTTGAGGGCAGGGAAGGCTCTACATAGAGATCTAGGTAGTCTGGATCAATGGGCTGAGGCCAACTGTATGAGGTTAACATGGCCAAGTGCTGAATCCTACACTTGGGTCACAACAACCCCATGAAACACTACAGGCCTAAGGAAGAGAGGCTAGAAAGCTGCCCAGTGGAAAAGGACCTGAAGATTTTGGTCATGAACATGAGCCATCATGTACCCAGGTGGCCAAGGTGGCTAATAGCATCCTGGCCTGGATCAGGAATAGTGTAGACAGCAGGAGTAGGGAAGTGATTGTTCCCCTGTACTTGGCACTGGTGAGGCTACACCTTGAGCACTGGGTTCAGTTTTGGGTGCCTTGCTATGAGAAAGACATTGAGGGGCTGGTGGGTCCAGAGAAAGGCAACGGAGCTGGTGAGGGGTCTGGAGAATATGTCTGCTGAGGAGCGGCTGAGGGAGCTGGGGTTGCTTAGCCTGGAGAAAAGGAGGCTGAGGGGAGACCTTCTGGCTCTCTCCAGCTCCCTGACAGGAGGGTGGAGCCAGGGGGGGTTGGGCTCTGCTCCCAAAGAACAAGTGACAGGGCAAGAGGAAATGGCCTCAAGATGCATCAGGGGAGTGTTAGATTGGACACTAGGGAAAAAATATTTACTGAAAGGGTTGTGAGGAACTGGCGCAGACTGCCCAGGGCACTGGTGGAGTCCCCATGATTCCCGGAGGGGTTTCAAAGCCGTGTAGATGTGGTGCTTGGGGACACGGTTTAGTGGTGGACTTGGCACTGCTGGGTTAACAGTTATGCTCAATGAACTTAAAGGTCTTTTCCAACCTTAACAATTCTGATTCTATGACCCTATGATTTCAAGACATGCAATTATGTTTTATTTCTTTCACAGTATTTAGTTATGAGAGTAAAAGCAAAAACTCTTTGATATTCTCAGGACGGGACTGTTCCTGCATGGTCTCTTAAAGAGAGTTTTTCATGTTCTGTTTCCAGAAGAATGGCCTGTGCCTGCTTCTGTGAGTCCTAATGGTGTAAATTCTTTGCCAAAGGTTTTGATTCACCTGACTGAGTAGGTCTGTAATAAATATAGAAAAGTTTCAAAGTTGAAATGGTGAGTATGAATTTTAGAGAAAGGGACCAAAAAAATAATTCTTCTAAACTCTTAAAATAGAATTATCTGTTGTCTTGTGTGTTATCAGAAATCCTGTGACCACCAAATCTTCATTCATATGGAAAATGGAGTTTCACACCCAGACATCAGTTTTAAATATTCTCCGGGAGTGACATTTACCAAACTTTGTCACAGATTGTTCCTGTTTATAGAAGCAAGATTGCATCCCCTTTGCACAGACTTTTTTTTTTTTTTTTCAGTCCAGTGAAAATAACGTTTACCAACATTAGTTCAAGTGTTTATAGTAAAACTCTTTGGTAGTAACTTCAGCATTTCCTAATCAGATAGATCTCCTCTGAAAACAGAAAACATTCTGCCTTGCTTTAGTTTCGCCAGCTATTGCCATTCCAAAACATTTGTTGGGGAAGAAACCTCTGTGAACTAAAGCCCCAACATCTGGTCATCTTAAGTAAAAGTTAAACTGAAGGTGTAAATTTGTATTTTGGTGTTTTGTAATTTTTTTGGTATGAGATCAGTGGAGAATGTCTAGCAAGTGACATTTATCACTGTTTTCTATTAAAGCCTGCCTGGAAACTTCAGGAAAGTATTATCAGAGAATGCACATGCAGATACTAAAATGAAAAGGTACATGCTTTATATTATAACATTACTTTAGCTTTCATACTTTTCCAATACCTTAATCAAAGATATGCCTTGGAATTACATTAAACACATCTAATACATGTGCAGTGTGTACTTTGCATTTCATCTCTACATGGCTTAAAATACAGACAGGAGATATATTGTAAATTGCTCAGGGCTGGATCCTCCTCAGCTTCTTCATTCCAGTGGGAATTTTTCTGTTAGATTCACAAGGCTTTGAATTCAAGTCCTTATTGCCTTTTTAGCTTTTGCCAGTCAGGAATGAGTTTCTCATTCAATGGGAAGCAAAAATGCCATGGGCCAAGTGAGGCGCTCTTTAGGTGAGCAACCTGCCTCTGGATGGTCCAGAAACCGCTTGATTCTATTCAGGAGCCAACGAAAAGCCAAAGTCATTTTCAGGTATCATATTGAGTTTTCAACACAGTGTAAGAGCTAGTCAGTCCAGTTCCAGAGTTTACCAATGGGAAAACTTGTAATTGTTGAGTTTGTGTTTTTTCAGCTGATATTTCTGCACACAGATTGCTCAGCATATGCGGTAATGCATTTTGTCACTCAGTTACCTAAAGATGGAAGGTTTTGTCCAATCCAGACATTCTTCACTAAACTCTTGTTGGAAAATTAATGAATTTAGTTATAGAACGACCTGATTTCACTTCTATTGGTGTCCATGTGTCTTCTTAGCAGCATAAAAAGTCTGTACATGTCTTGTCTTGTGAGGCCAAGCATTTTGAAGAGTCTGAGCCACAATTATGGTTCTCTGGAACTACAATGAAATGGGGCTATGATCTCTTAAAAACTTGAGACAGTCATTAAAATCAATACCTCATATGGCAAATAAAAATAGCAAAGGGTTTTTTTTTAAAGTAAAGATGCTGTGGTTTGGCACTTTTTGGTTGGTTGGTTGGTTTTTCATAAAATTTGATACTTCATGATTGAAATGTATGTGGAAATAAATTGTTTTCTGCAATTCCATCTGAATAACAAAGAAGAAATACGGGTGTGCTTGATTTGATGCAATTTTCTTTTCTGATTTTGCCAGGGAAGGGGGAGCAGTGGAAGAGAAACAATTCCACAACATTATGTTCTTGTTACTGTTTTCCTGATGGCACAGATATGAATTAAACTGAACCTGGGGAAACATTAGAATATTTTGATTCTTATGTTCTCTAAACCTAATGTTTCTATTTTATTATATGAAAGTTTAATGCTTCTTTCCTCTTGGTGCCAAAAATAGGACTGTACATCCCTGACTGACATCATTGTAAATTCACTAAGATCAGCTTTTGTGCTAGAAATGAATAGTGAAAGGGTGGAAAACTCAGTTAATACACAGTTCCTGCAGATCTTTTTTTTTAGGTCAGACGGTTGTAGTTCTCTTCTTGTTTAGTTTCATCTCAGAGGGATTTTTTTGTTTGTTTATTTTGGTGACGTGTAGTAAGAAAACAAAAACTTTGAGCCCTATTCTGCAAGTATTATATGTGCAGAACACCCAGAGGCTGTCTACAGTGCTTTCCCAAGATGATAGATACGGAGATTGGCAGGATAAACTAGATGATCTAATGAGTTTTTCTTTTTTCTTTTTTTTTTTTTTCCTTTCTGACTAACCTCTATTAGATAAATCTAAAGAAGAAAGATGATACATTTGTCCCTTTGGCCAGAGTTTTGAAACTATTGAAGTGACTGCAAATAGCCTCCGTTTAACAGAGATAATCCCAATTCAGAGTTCAGCTTGGATTTTACAACACTTTTGCTGCAATGAAAAGGGAAATCATAGGAACTGAAAAGTGGAGATTTCACTGCATGGTATAAAATATTTAATCTAAATCTTCCCTACTCACAAACTGTGGGAAAGTATATATTAAAAAAAATCAGAAAAATGTGTCCTTTATAGTTGACAATGATAAGACCAGGCTGTGAATATATTTCTGTTTTGGTTGATTAATAATGTTCTGATATTTATGATAGAAAAAGCTGTGAAAGGTTAATATTTAAAGCATTAAAATATCAATAAGAATAAGGACAAGAATAAAAATAAGAATAAGATGAATAAGAATAAATTTAACATGTGTGCTTCCATGTTTAAATTTATTGTGGAGTACAGGTGTTGGCAAATTCTTTCTTAAATGGTTTTGTATACCCATTTAACTGCTAAAAGGAATTAAATAAGTGACAATCAGAGAAGAGTTTCCTCGCTGGTTTACGTAGACAGTTCTTGCTGACTTGGTAACTCATGATATAATACTTTGGGGAAAAAAAATACCTTTTTTTCAATGTATGATCTTGACGGTTTAGTTTGGTAGATCGGTCCCGGACATTTCAAATAACTCTCAAATAACATGTTCTTCTCTTCCGGTGGCAGTGTCAAGAACATGATTACTACAACATACATCCACGAGTAGGTGGTCAGCACAGCAGGCAAATGCTAGGGCTATAAGACAAACGATAGGTATAAATTATTTGCAAGCTCAAGTAACAGCAATTTGACTTTTTATGAGCCTGTAACAATGCCCCCAGAGACTAAAGTGTGAATTTCTGTAGATCATTGCATTTTCATGGCCTTGGCACTAAGTAAAGGTTGCAGCTCTAGGTTTTGAATTTCCCTACTCATAAATAAGAGCCATTTTGTTTTTTATGTCTGATTTTTACATGAAATATGTATATTCTAATCCTTGCTGAGAAGTCTTCAAGGAATAATAGTGGAGGCTTTTTGGTATAAAATTTCATCTCACATGCTTGCAGAAACCATACATCTTTGGTGTTGAAGTTGCAGCACCTATATCAAGGGCTTGTGTATCAAAGCCATGCTCTTCTGTATTCTAATGTTTAACAATTTGCTGATCATGACTGACAGGTTTACAGAGCTAACATGTTCTGGAGTTGTGGGTGATTTATTCCAGAATAACTTAGGCAATTCAGAGAATTTAGCTGCCACAGTCTTCCTTCTCATCACAGAAAAGAAATGCCTGTTAGCATTCATTGCATTTCTCTTAAAAGTCTTAATCAGAAAAGGAACTGCACCCTACAGTGTCTTCAAGTAACAGTAATGTGGGCATCCAAATTCTCATTGAAGAAACACAGAGAAAGTTCCATAAGTTAATCTTCATTGATCTTTGCAGTTGTTGTTACCGTTGTTTGCATCGGCCAAGCTTTTTTCCTTTTCTGCTGCTGAAATGACAGTTCACTGTTAACATTACCATACAGAGAATGAAATCTGGACACAGAGCTCATGAGACAAATAAATGCCCGGTGTGATGAAAGCTAAAACAATTCTTGCAAGAAGACAAAGCATTTGATTTGAATGCCACAACCCTGGTAAAGGTAAGATCACAGGGAAGAGTGAAACTCAGACCCCGCAGTGAACATAGGTCACAGAATATATGTCATCGAGTCATATGTCATTGAGTCCAACCTTCCTACCAGAGAAGGACAGAACTAGACCAGATCATGCAGAAATGCATCCAGATAGGTCTTGAAAGTCTCCAGAGAAGGAGACCCCACAACCTCTCTGGGGAGTCTGTTCCAGTGCTCTACAACTCTTACAGTAAAGAAGTTCTTCCTCGTGTTGAGGTGGAACTTCCTGTACTCGAGCTTGACTCGAGTACTATTTGTTTCAGTACATTTGTTCTCCACCACAGAATGCTTGTGTTGTATTTTTGTACAAGCAAATATATCCAGAAGACCTCACTGCAGACACTCAGTTGAAGTCTTAGAATCTGACCTGCATGGTCAGCAGGTCAAGGGAGATGATTTTGCCCCTCTGCTCTGGTGAGACCTCATCTGGAGAACTGCTTCCAGCTCTGGGGTCCCCATAACAAAAAAGACATAGACCTGTTGGAGTGGAGCCAGAGTAGGGCCACAAAAATGAACAGAGGGCTGGAGCACCTCTCATATGAAGATGAGAGAGTTAGGTCTGTTCAGCCTAGAGAAGCTAAGGCTCCAGAGAGAGCTTAGAGCAGCCTTCCAGTACCTAGAGGGTCCTACAGGAGAGATAAGGAAGGACTCTTTATCAGGGACTGTAGTGATAATTTCAAACAGAAAGAGGGTAGATTTAGATCAGAAAATAGGAAGAAATTCTTTGTGTGAGAGTGGTGAAACACTGGAACAGGTTGTCCAGAAAAGCTGTGGATGCTCCATCACTGGATGTATTTAAATTCATGTTGGATGGGGCCTTGAGCAGCCTGGTCTACTAGCAGGTGTCCCTGTCCATGGCAGGGGGCTTGGAACGAGATGATCTTTAAGGTCCCTTTCAATCCAAACCATTCTATGATTCTATTCTGACTCTCATTTATGTTGTAAAGGAAGTAGCAACATGGGTCTGTGATCTAGGAACTTCAACAAGCACCTAATTTTATTTATAGATTCCTAAAAGAGCTTCTCACACAGGTGAATACATTTTCTCAGCAGGGAGGGGAAACTAGTATCTTAGCAAATTGATTGATTTCAGTTCTAGGCTATCTCAAAAAAAATGTTTTTTCCTTCTCTCATGGTCAATGGCAGATTTGCTTTGAGGAAATCTCTGGGGATCTTTTCAGTGCTTATAAATATGTAAAGATCTGGTGTCAAGATGAGGCCAGTCTCTTTTCAGTGATGCCCAGTGGTAGGACAAGGGGTAATGTACACAAACTGGAACCCAGGAAATGCCACCTAACATAAGGAAAAACTTCTTTGAGGGTGGTGGAGCCTGGACCAGGCTGCCCAGAGAGCTGGTGGAGTCTCCTTCTCTGGAGATTTTTCAAACCTGCCTGTATGTGCTCCTGCGCAACCTGACTAGGGCAAGCCTGCTATAGCAGGGAGGGTTGGACTAGATGATCTCCAGAGGTCCTTTCCAGACCCTACTGTTTTGTGATTGCATGAAATGAGAACTGAATTCAACAGCTCCAAAGAGATTTGGGTGAATATCTACCCCCAACAGGCACTGGGAGTAAGTAGAGAGGTTAAGAAGTATTATTCACTGAAGAAGGCTGTTTCTGAAAGGCCACCTACCACATGGTAGGATGATTCTGGCCAAATATAGATGTCTACAATGTATGTTTATGCCTGGGGTAGCCACAGTAAACTCTTTTGCAGTAAGACAGAAACAAGCATTTTTTCAACCATGAACCTCCTTTATTCACATAGAAGTGTGGGAGAGGCCAGAAGAACCACATCATAAACCCACTAATTTATCTCCATTAAGTAAAAAGGTGTCTTAGGGTAACCACATGTAGTAAGTGACAGTAGACATCTCAGTTTGAGCGAGGTGAATCATAGTGAAAGATAGCAATGAAAAATTACTCAAAATCAGGCTTTTGTAAATCCTGGTGGGTTTATGATGTGGTTGGGTTTATGAAATTTGTGGGTTTATGAAATTGGTAGGTTTATCATGTGGTTCTTCTGACCTCTCCCAGACTTCTCTGTGAATAAAGGAGGTTCATGGCTGAAGGAAGTGTAAAGAGATAATAAGAACTTTAGTAATGTAGATGTCATAGAATCATAGAATGGCTTGAGTTGGAAGGGACCTTAAAGATCATCCAGTTTCACCTCTCCTAACATGGGCAGGGAGACCTCCCACTAGTCCAGGTTGCTCATCAGGACCTCGCACTAGATCAGGAGCCTCCATCAGCATGGTCTTAAACACTTCCAGGGATGAGGAGTCCACAACTTCTCTGGACAACCCGTTCCAGTGTCTCACCACCCTCAGAGTGAAGAACTTCTTCTTCATGTCCAATCTAAATCTACCCTGCTCTAGTTTAAAACCATTGCCCCTCGTTCTATCACCACATGCCCTTACAAAAAGTCCCTTCCCAGCTTTCCCGTAGGCTTCTATCTATTGTATATTTATGACGTTAGGACATATACAAGTGGACAGAGATTCAGATGACGTAGGTTAGGCCCCCTGAGTGTTCATTTCAGCCAAAGAAGGAGCAGATTAATCAAATTTGGCAAAAGCAAAACTGAGAGAAAATAGGACAGCTGTCCTCAAGTACATCCAAATAGTAAATACAAGAGAGGGAGAAGAATCATTTATGCAGAATTACTAAGTAGGAAACAGAACATTTGTTTAGAAAGAGTCCACAGAGAAATTAGAGAAAAGTTTCTAATTATTACATGAATTAAACTGAGGAAGACTATCCTGAATTACAAACCAGTTTAAAGTTTAAAATACCTGACAGATTCCTTAACAACTTCCCATGATGTGGGTTTGCCTGTTATAGTAAAGGATTGAAGCTGATCCAGTCTTAAGCCTTGCTCTGTTTTAAGTTTTGTTTTCATTTTAGGAGCTTTCTGGCTGAAGGATGTTTTAAGAAAATTATGGCCACTCTCAAATTATCTACAAACTCCATTATTTTTATAGCACTTCTACCATTTTCATTTTGTTTTGTTAAGTTTTTTTCTGAGCAGGCTACCCAGGAGAAGGAAGATGTTTCTCTCTTGTCTCTTCCACTTATCCCTGTGCACTAAATGAAAGCCCAGCTATAATCCAGACCTTAGTAGATTTATAACCACTTTGACCACAATGCTTGAAGAGCTTTTTGGCATTGCTATGGCTTCATCTCTGATTATCCTCTTCTGCAACATACCCTCTGTCTTTTGAGGGGAATCTTGGAATTTATTAGTAAAAAAAAAAAAAGTTTTGATTAAATCTATTTATGTTAGAAAATCCCCTTTAAGTAGGATTTGGATTTGCAAAAGTATTGAACATTTCTGGTTGATTTTTTAAGACTGCACAGTAACTGAACGTGGAATTCAGAATTAGAAGACAGATATGAAAATATGTAAATAAGAACATAGCATATCTATTCTACCTTCAACATCTGTAGCTTGGTATATCTTCTAACATTTGAGGTTGCAGATAGGTCTTTGATTTTTTCACTAAATTCTCCATATATAAGCCCCTTCCAAATTTTAAAACAGATGTCTGGCCAGTCCAGATTGGTCTTCAGGTAGGAGAAGATCACAGAATCACATCTTCATTAAGGTTGTAAAAGACCTCTAAGATTAAGTCCAACCATCTACCCAACATTATCATGACCACTAAACCATGTCCTGAAGTGCTACATCTACATGGGATTTTTTGAAATAAGATAAAATGTTTGAGCATGGTATCTTTCTAGTCTCACAGTTTATCATCAATTCCATTGCCAGGGCATGTTCCAAATCTTTCCCAGGACTTACAGGAGGATCACTTTGAAAAGAGTTCAGATCTCTTCTATGTTCAAGCACTCACATTTCTTGATTCAAAAAAAAAAGGCTCTCCTGGTATCAATTAAAATACATTGATAAACATTGAATTTTTTATTCATAGCTTGCTAGTGAGCATCTTGAATGCTTAAAAAAATTCAAGCAGCTTTGAATTACACTGGCTCTCCAAACCATCTGAAGGTGAGGACACGCATGCTGATTATGTGCAAAGAACTGTGGTGCTTCACAACTCCTACTTGTCACTGTCTGTCAGGACCTTTCTATCCCACCATGTCACCACAGGATGGCTGAACTGGAGGGGTGGATTTTTCTCTTGCTTTTCCCTAGCAGCTTCTGGCTTTTTGGTGGTCGTACAAATGTCGTTGAAGAAGCGCCAAAGTCACTTTCTCCACTGTAGAAAAATAGGCATGTATATAATATATATAGGGCTCAGCCCTCCATCCTGGTCTTCCCTTAGCCCTTTCTGACACCCTTGTCTTCCTTCCAATGGGGCTTTCTTGCATGTAAATGATCATGGTTATTTAACGCCATGTTTCTGGGGACATCAGCAGTTGAAAAGACCCCTGGTCTTGCAAAATACCTCTGGATGCAGGTGAAATGTCATCTTACTTCCAGAATTTGCAGTAAGTTTATGTTGAGGATCATCTGATCATCCTGGATTTTCAATCAGCGTCATGAATTTTTAAAGCTGTTAAGGGTGTTAGGACTAACAAATCTGCCAGCTCTTCCTCAGGCACCTCCATCTGAGTCTTTGGTCCTAATCCAGCAAACTGTATAAGCTTACGGTTATATATGTGAGTGGAGGAGCAGCATTGCTGGAACTACCTACAGGTCCGACATTGAGGAGAAGTTTACATTCTTCCCTGAATTGGAAGTTTCTGATGAAGCAACTCCTTAGTTCACTCATATTATCGTCACAGCCTGATTTAGGGGGATAGAGCAGCTGTACCATGTATGTCTGTGGTGCACACACTTGAGTGCTCAGAGAAAAGGGATCATGTAGCACAGCTGGAGGGAAGCAATGATTCTTCTTTATTTTTTTTCCCCCAAGATTGTTGGAAAAAGAACGTGTTAAAAAGGGCGGGGGGGGAAGATTATGTTCTTTTTGATGCAGTGTGTTTCAAACAGGCAGATTTAAACTGTTAGTGAATAATAACGATAAACATCTGCAGGTTCATGTAGCAAGTACACTTGTAACTTTTTAATTCGTTTAAGAGAAAAACGTTCTTTTCCTTTAGTTTGTGGCTGTAGTGGTGCAGCCTCTGCAGACAAATCATCCCTTTGCTATCTAGCTTTTAGTGGTGTTTAACACTCTGCACATTTTCTTTCTCGGTGTTATTAGCTGAGGCATAAAAGGTTAATACCTCTAATTGTACCTCACGTATATATATACACACATATTTATATCTATATATGCCATGTCTCGGCTTTGCTGCTGGTGCCAAGGAAAATGTTGGATTCTATTCAGTTTTCTTCATATTCATTTTCCTGCCCACTTAACAAAATTACATTCAATGAGCTGTGGGAGAAATTCACATCAACAGGCCATGTAATGCAATTTCTGGTATATATGCAGGAAGAAAAAATCCTACATTTTCTTTCATTTCTGTCAAAATCAATCAAATTGTACTGAACTGAACATAATCTCTTAAAAAAAAAAAATCACCCAGGCATTTCCAGTGAAATAAGCCTCTCTTACATGGTAACATGCACATATTTAAGAGGTCTCTGTTTTATTTTTTTTTAATCATGCCTAATTAGTTTTTTTTAATCACCCACACAACTAAGGCTCTTGCCTGCATAATTTATGACATAGAGGGGCCGGTGTCAGAAATCAAATGTTGTAAATTAAAAATAACAAGTTTGAGACTAGTGATTCAATTAAAACCCTAGAAAACATTGGATTATGCATAATTGAGAGCTTGTATGCAGAGATGCATGTCATGCTTGTCAGCTTGGATGGGAGGATTGGATTGGAGCTGTCAAGAGCATTTAAATCAACTCAGTAAAAAAATTAGAAAACAAAGATGATATTTATTATTAACTTCCAGTGTTCAAAAATAAACGGAGAGGTATTTAAATTGAATGCTTAGATGACAAGGCTTTATTTATAGCAGAAGTTATAAAACTCAGTAATAACCCTGGCTGGCACAGATGTAAAGATACTACTGTGCAGCTGAGCTGCAGCCTACAGTGTGAGGATTCAGTGGTTGGCCCTGAGTCAGGTTCAGCTAATAGAAAGCTGTGTTGGAAAAGAAGAAACCCAGATTCTTGAAGGGAGCCATAAATGACCAAATCCTTCTTTTTCTTCTCGTTTTCTTCCCTTTCTTTTCTTCCTCCTGGAGACTGATGATGCTCCATGAATTACTTTCACAGAATCACAGAATCATCAAGGTCAGAAAAGCCCTCCAAGATCATCAAGTCCAACCATCTACCCGACATTATCATGATCACTAAACCATGACCTGAAGTGCCAGAGCTACACATTTTTTTGAACCCCTCCAGGGATGGTGACTCCACTCCCTCCCTGGGCAGCCTGTGCCAATGTCTCTGAGAAAATAATGTGAGGTCATCCTGGAGAAAGGTTGACTTGTCATGATGACCCAGCCCGGCAGGACTACGTTTTACCATCCTGTAATGCTACTTGGTAGGAATAGCTGAGGTCTGAAGATTAACAACATCTTCCCTCTTCAGCCGCACGTCCCAGAGTAAAGTTCCAAAATTTATTTGGAAATGCTGAATTGATGATAAACTGCACTGCTGACAGCGGACATAAAAGCTAACCAGGACAATTCTCATGTTTGAAACTCAAGAACATCTTCATTTCTATCTTGAGAAGAAAGACTCTGGCAAAACAAAACTGAGACTCTTGGGACTAGAATATATCTGTCTTTCAAACACCTACGGACTCACCAAAACTTATTGTAGCCCTCAAAAACACACCAAGGAACTAAATGCTCAGAGAGATCACTTAATTCCCAGACTATACACCAATCACATAAAATGAGGCTTTACATTTAAAAAGCACCCTTGTTCCTAGTGATATGGCCCCTTGGATGACTTGAGAGTTTTCTGTAAGGTACCCAGAAACATGGAATGCTTATAGCTTTTTTTTTTTCCTTTAAACAGACTCTTTTCTCTGGTTCTCTTTTAGCAAACCCCAAGACATGAGATTCCACCTTTTTTTTTTTCCCCAAAGCTGCTGTAAATCTAAGTTGCCAGTGTATCCTGTTCCTTATTGAGTATCTCATACTAAAAGAAAACAGGAATGCAAAAGGTTTGCCACCAGCTTTAGAAAGTTTTAAAGCATACAGCTCAGTGAGGCGATACCTGAGAGTGGTGCTGCCAGCCTTTTTCATGCTTTACGATGCTTAAACCTAAATACAAGGCATGGGGGAAATTTCTTGCCTCAGGAAAAAGGTAAACGGGGCCTTCAGAAAGTGGCGAAAACGATATGAAGAGTTAAATTCTTTGCCTTTGGTACACCGCTAACCACTGACGTCAACGGGATTTGCAAAAGCACATCTGAGAGTGGAATTTGGCCATAAATGAGGTGGAAAAATGATTGATGACTGCCTAACGGTGGAGGAGTCGGATCAGCGCAGTCATGCAGCGGACCTGGAAGTTGCTCAGTTTACCCTCAGCAGATTTCTCTCAATTTCCCCTGAGAACTCAAGGGCAGGTGGAGAATCTCCAGAAACACAGGCAGCTCTTGGTACCTGGCTACCTTGACTGAACGTTAGCCCTACACAGCACTGCTGGGGATGGGTTTTTGGGGACCGGGCGGTGGAATGAAAACACATCACAACAGTGAACCTGGGCCACCCTTCATAGAACATCCGCAGGGGATGCACACCAGCCCTAAATTTAGACAGCAAGGCAGAGGTGTATTTAGGCAAATTCCAGGGATTCTAGAGGGAAATACATAGTTAAAGCTCCTTAGTGAATCTAGAGGTAAGATTTTAGTGGCTCATTTTTTTAAACCTCAATTGGCAATTCCAAATCTTTGCTATACTAAATTCCTCTTAAAACCTATGATCACTTGGTAGCATTTACATATACTATCTTTGTATCTCTTTCATCATCTTTCTTTGATGTTTTATTAGTTACAAGGTTTAGCCTAGAAAAGCCTGTGCATTCCTCTTTACTTAAAAAATTAAAATGAGAAAGATATTAATTTAAGCCATTCTGAGAATTCTCCAAATTATAACAGGACTATAAATATGAGCAGGAGCGTTATGTAAGCAGAAGAGATGAAGCAGTGGTGGATGATTTGATTTTTTACATTTTTTTTTTTGTAGCATTGGAAACTGGAGTTTTATTCCTGAAAGTTCAAAATATTAAAATAATTTTCCATTTTTAGAGGCAAAATCAACTAAATGAGAAAGTTGCATAAATAACAGGAGATCTACAAGTGCCTTCAGCACTAGCCTAGCTTTGCTCTTATTAACCTCTCTAACAGTTTTCTTCTAAGCTTCAACAGGAACAGAGTTCAGCCAGAGTCCCTCCTTTTATTAACTCTGGTGTCTGGGAAAAGGATCAAACTTTTGCTGTTTTTTGGAGGAACTGCTGGTGTCAGTAAGTTAATGTGCAATGCTGAAATAAATTCCATTTCTGTTAGAGTACAGCCAGCTATCAGAGACCCCCACTAAAAGATAAGCGAGACATTTTCTTCCACACCAAAAAGAAAATGTGAGTATTTCATGTGAACCGACTTTCTAGACTTAAAGGAGTGGAAATCAGAGACCATTTTTCAGACGAAAACATTAATCATTAATACTGTTCATTGTCATGGGACTCTTCTCTGAACCGTATTCTACGCTTCCACTTCCCAAAGAAATGAAGAGCTTTTCTCTTTCCCTAATGGACTAGATAAAATGGAAAGATATTTTAAAAACTATTCTGGCATTTTAGGTCTGAGTAGATGCACTCCATGAGAATACCTGGAAAAAAAGTCCAAGCACAGATTTCTAGAACGAGAAGATGTTAAGTAGGCTAATGTGGTAAAGGCCGGGTGTGGATGAGGGAGGTTTCTGAAAATGGGCATGAAATTCTGGGTCTTTGAAGTAGATGGGATTCTCTACACTTTACTCTCCAAGATTAAGACTTCACCTTTTGCTCTTGTCATCTCTCCTTGACTTTCTACCACCTCCATGGCTTCTGTAGATCATCTGTAAATCTGTGCAGAGGAAATACAACCCAAACCCATCCGAATTCTGCCTGTGTTAGAGAATCATTAAAGTTTTTCAGATTGTTCCTGACTTGATATTCATGTTTGGTAGGCACCGTGTGGGGTTTCAAGGGATGAGGTGTAGAGGAGAGGATACAGGGCTTTTGCTTGGTCAAATGACAAATCAAATGTATGTACAGTTGTGTGGACCATCACCTAGCACTGCATGTGATGAGATACCCAGGTCTGAGTTTGACGCCGTAACCCTTTACTCACTGTGAGATGAGATAGGGCTTAGAAATGTTTTCAATGCTGTTCAGTGTGAAAATTTAACTGGTGAACAGCAAGTTTGTGAGACTCAGGAGCATCTCCTGGTTGCTGTGCCTGGGTGTATGCTATGGCTGCATCTTCACTACATTCCATGGAGGCTCACTTTGGTGGAGGAATAGGAGCAATGTCCTGCTTCAGACTCTGAGGTGGGAGTAGCAGGAAAGAAGTTACCTGAGGGAACTGCTATGGGTCAAGCCTGGAGCTGCTCAAGTGAACAAACTGTCCCATAAGCAGCTCATAGAGAAAAATGAAGACATTGAGTATCTTTGCATGCCTGTCCCAAAGATGCCATGTAACACATGGTTAGTCATGGAGAACCACTAGCCTGCTGTAACAGTGCTACCACTGCCCCACACCATATGGTCAGCAACAAAGCCACTGGCCAGCCATGAGTCCAGACCTAACCTCCAAGAGTGGTGAAGGAGAAGCTCCATGATGCAAGGGACATGAGATTCAAGATTACTCCAGAAAGAGAACAACAGGCTGGTCTCTCTTTCCAGTAGAGCCTGAAGAAATCTTCCAGCTAGCTACTGTGCTCCCAGACTGACACTGTGCGCAAGACACCAGCATCCATCCAGCCCTTTTGGTAATGTTACATGCTGCTCATTCATGTGGATGCTAATAATATTGACAGGAATGGACAAAACTGATATAAATCTGAGGATTAAGGAAACAAATGATAATATTGTGTCTTAAATTAAAAAAAAAACCCAACAAAACAACCAAAATGCAAATTTCTTGATTAAACTCAAAAAATGAACAGAGTGGGAAACCAACCTTAAAGAAATAATTCAGGAGAGTTGGTAGATATTTGAAGATAACTGTAAAATGCAGAAGAGGAAACTACATGATGAGGAAAGCTAGGAAAGTCAGTAAGCTATAGAAGAAGATCTTCAAGAGCCATGGAAACCATTAGAAAGCATGTGGGAACTGGAAGGAGGTCATGAACAAGTACAAATATATAAGAATAATAATAAAAAAAGGAATATAAACAGCTAGACTAAGATATAAATGAAAACTCAGTAGCAAACCACATAAAAGAAATTATGACTATAAAAGTAGTTAGAAGTATGTAAAAGTAGTAAAAGTAGTTTAGCATGAAAAGAAAGATCTCTGGATTTTTCACACTAAAACACTCCTCCAAAGCTTTTTAACCTTGCCCAGATTACCCAGGTAAGACCAAATTGTAAATAAAGGTGACATCAGTAACAGATTTAAGAACCTGTACTGGAAAGGACAGTCAGAATACACTGCAATAGCTGCTCTCAAGTTGTCTGAACCTTGTGAGATTCCACAGAGGATGCTCAAAGAAGTGAGTGGAGCAGTCCCAGAAGTAGGGTTTTTTTAAGAAAAAAAAAACCAGGAGTTTAGTAATGACAGATTTTAAGAGAAGTAACAGAGCAAGCAGTTTTTAAGTTGATAACAAGCAAACAAGTAATAACCAACCCTGATAAAGAAAAACTAACGTCAATTTTTTCTTTTTATGACAAATCAACAGGTTTTGACCTTATGGAAAAAACAGATTTGCTATATTTTGAATTCAGTATTTTGATTCTCTAGTTTACAGGTGATTTAGGTGAACAAGCTAGGGAAATGTCAGTGGTGAAACAGATATTAGAATCATAGAATCACAGAATCAAAGAATCATAGAATACCAGGTTGAAAGGGGCCTCAAGGATCAGCTCATCCAAGTTTTCAAGGTAAACTATATATGTGTGTATATATATATATATTTTAAATGAGATGGGAAACTTTACTGCAAGAATAATTATAAGCTGCCTAGTGCCAGATTGGATGTTCTGAAGGAGACTGGTCAATAATTTATTAATGACTTCAATAAAAGGATATAAAATATATTCATCGAGTCTTCAGATTAAGCCATCTGGACAGGAACACAACATGTTGGAGGTCACAGAATTATAAGTTTGATATAGTCAAAAATTTTCAAGGGCGGGGGGGGGAATAAAATAAAATCAATGTGTAATTCAGTAAAGAAAACTGCAGAGTTCTGCCCCTGTATGGAAATAATCAAAGAGTAGGTGGAGAATGAACTGTGACTTTAGCATATTATAAAATCTAAAACATAGGTTCTTTCTTATTGTAGTTTTTTACTTACTACACCTTTTTCCTTCAGAACGAAGGAGCAGAGATTGAATGTGGTCTCTTCATTGTATGCCATGTGATTTGTCTGAGGCACTGGGTCTGAGTTTGACATTTCTTCCTCCTCACAATGATCTCTCAACTAAACAATAAACAGGGCTTGAAATCTGAACACATGAATTAGTCACAGGGATTTTAAATAGACTTTTTGACCTACGACTGTAAAATTCTATGTATTGTTATACACCTCTCTGTGGGACCGTTTGATCACTTTATTATTTATAGATTAAAGAACATTGTTGCTAATTAATACTGTTCTAATTGTTGGCAGTGTATACGTGCTTGCTTTGATGTTTTTTGATCCTGTATTTTGGGGATTTCACTTACTACTTTTTTTTGGATGATTTGGGATTTTGGAACCTGTGTTTTCAAGCCCTTGTTTCATTTTCTTATTACTGAGGTCTCCTCTTTTCCAACTTCTTCGCTTCTTATCATGTCATTCCTTTTTCTTTTTAATCAAGTCTTATGAAATGGGGCAGCCCCAATTAATTCCTCAGCATTGTACAAGTAG
Organism: Actenoides hombroni; assembly: GCA_024336885.1. Classification (NCBI taxonomy): domain Eukaryota; kingdom Metazoa; phylum Chordata; class Aves; order Coraciiformes; family Alcedinidae; genus Actenoides; species Actenoides hombroni. Next base: position 191,912 of record WUAM01000242.1, on the reverse strand, counting down.
ATTAATTTTTCATTGTCTTTTGAAAAAACAGGTTAGTATAAAGGTTAATATTTTGCTACCTATATCATGTTAACCCTGTATTGTAGCTTATTAGGAAGAAAAGCTTCCCAGTTAATGCAACATGGTGATTTCAGGCTAATCATCAGGGGCAAGCTGGCAGCCTGCTAACTTTTGGGTTGGTTCCTCTGATGAAGTAGTTCTACCATCTTTTGGATGCACACTTTTCAGAGCAAGTACAGCCACAAAATGGGAATTTCACTGTCTCCCAGCTGAGCATTTGAGTACATAAGGTCAGATTGCATGATTCCATCAGCTCTTTCTGCTCTTAAAATCTAGTAATGATTCAGTCAAAAATCCCAGGTTTTGAATGCTTTCATCAGAAATCTTTGGGTTTAGCATAATACTAAGATATTAAGTTACCGAGATGTCTAGTTATTATACAGAACTTAGCATCACTATTTACACTCATTAAGTAATGTGTTTCACTAATTCAGTATGATCAATTAATTGAAACACTGCTGTTGGTTTTGCTCCTTTTTTTTTTTTTTTTTATTTTCTTTAATGGTCAGCAGAAACTTAAGCTTTACAATGGAAAAACAAAAATAAATTTCTGTTTTCCTGACAAAACTCTATACCTACCATGCAACATTAGAATACATATTCATCACAAACACTCAATTTATATATAGAGCATGATTCTACATTTAAACAGTAGAAAAATAATTGTACAGAATGTCTCAAACAAGAACATTATAAAGCATTAGGCAGAAAACTCCAGTTAAGTTATAATTAGTTCCATTGTGAGTTTCAGCTTCAAAGAAACCCAAAACTTCTAAGAAAAAAATTCAGCTGACTCTACCAAGATTTGCCTACATGCTATGGCCTACATCCACTAAAAGAATTAGGAGTCTAACAGCCATTGTAAACATCTAAGTCCAAAACGTAGATCTTCAAAACCCCAGCTGAGCTGCTGCCTCATCCCAGGGGAAGATAGTTGTCTTCCCATGGCACCGAAGTTGTTACTAATAATGTTCTCTAGATACGTAAGAGCACGTGCAGAAAGACAGGTAAGTGCCTCTAGCAGGAGTCAGGAAAAAAATTATTTGCCTGTATGCCAAAAAGCAACCCTGAGATGCTCCACTGAGCTGCCTCCTGACCCGTCAGGCACCGATCACACCTCTTTCCTTGAACATTTTCTGCAGGAAACATAAAAGTTTGGTCTCTGCAAGTGTCCCAATCTACCTCTCTTTTGATCTTAGTCTTGTCTCATGCTTATGCGCAACCACCATCCAGAGAAACAAATATAAATGTTATAGAATCACAGAATTGTCAGGGTTGGAAGGGACTTTAAAAATCATCTAGTTCCAACCCCCTTGCCATGGGCAGGGACACCTCCCACTAGATCAGGTGGCTCAGAGCCCCATCCAGCCTGGTCTTAAAAACTTGCAAGGTTGGGGTTTCCACCACCTCTCTGGGCAACCTGTTCCAGTGTCTCACCACCCTCATGGGGAAGAAATTCTTCCTAATGTCTAACCTGAATTGACCTCTCTCTAGTTTGAATCCATTCCCTTTAGTCCTGTCACTGGAAGTTCTTCACTCTGAGGGTGGTGAGACACTGGAACAGGTTGCCCAGGGAAGCTGTGGACACCTCATCCCTGGAAGTTTAGGACCAGACTGGATGGGGCTCTGAGCAAGCTGGTCAAGTGGGAGGTGTCCCTGCCTGTGGCAGGGGAGTCAGAACTAGATGAACTTTATGGTCCCTTCCAACTCAAGCCATTCTAAGATTCTGTGAACTGTCTGACACTGGGCTGAAGCCCAGAAGCTCAAGACCTTGCCCAGCCTTTATGAACAGCAGATAAAGTAAGATGCAGTTCCAGCTGAGGAACAGCAGATATCTGGCCCCATATACAAGATCTGAGATAAAATGAGTCACAACATCTCCAATCTGTGTTATAGTTAATAAGCCCCAAATCAAAACTACTTGAAAAATTGCTAATTTTTTCTTCCTTGCTAGATCTCAACCCTATACAACGCACGGTTCATCTCTTTAAACCTAAAGACAGACAGAGGATTACCACCCACAAGCACCGATGGAGGATTTTTCACACTTTTGTGAGTCAATCTCCTGAGATGTCCCAATTTTTGAAAAAATTCCATGTGGCCAATGCATTATTTCTGCAAGCACGCACTGAGGAGTAAGTAGTACTGGAGATTTCAAACCCGAGTACTGCATAACACTCAAAGGTATTCAGGCTTCCCAACCACTCTCTAAGTAGGCACTGGGTGAAAGGAGATGCAATACTGTAGAGAGAAAAGCGTACGGAGAGTCCTTCAGAGTGTAACAAGACCAGGAGGCCATGTCTCAGTATCATTCTCCACACCTCCGAAAATCGAAAAGCAAACAGGAACCAGGGCTCAAAGGAGCTGCAGTGGTGACCTGACTGCAGGAAGGGTTCAAAGCCCGGCTGCCGTAGCTGCGCCGATTCCAGCCCGGCTGCCGACGGTCACCGCTCAGTCGCCCCTCAGAAAGGGAGTCGCTGCTTGGAGCACACTGAGAGAACATGAGCAAGACCATTATCCCTGCCCCAAAGTCCCATCGATTCAGACACCGTTGACACTGCTTAAGCCAGAGATAACTAAAGAACTGTTTCCAGACTTTCCTCTTTGACCCATTTCAACAAATCTATTGGGGGTGGGAAGAGAGGAGACGAGAAAGTCTGACACTCCTAAGTGCAGGAGTCATGAAAAGGAATCCTCAGAAAACAAACATTAAAAGGTCTCTTTCATGCACTATTGTGCTGGTTTGGGCTGGGGCAGAGTTAATTTTCTTCAGAGTAGGGGCTGTGTTTGGCTCTGTGCTGGAAACTGTGTGGATAACACAGGGATGTTTCCGGTATCTCTGAGCAGTTTTTGCTCACACAGAGTCAAGGCCTTTTCTGCTCCTCACCACCAGCGAGCAGACTGGGGGGGCACAAGGAGCTGGGAGGGGATGCAGCTGGGACAGCTCAGCCCAGCTGACCAAAGGGCTATT
>WUAM01000242.1:152342-171303 GCA_024336885.1 Actenoides hombroni | reverse complement strand
AAAAAGAAAAAGAAAAAGAAAAAGAAAAAGAAAAAGAAAAAGAAAAAGAAAAAGAAAAAGAAAAAGAAAAAGAAAGAGAAAAAGAAAAAGGAAAAAGAAAAAGAAAAAAATATCATGTGTTCCAAAGTGGGAGTGTCTAAAAATGAGAAGTTAACTGATTTCAGTTCACTGATTTCAGCCTGTTCAGACATCTCTGTAGAGGATTTTTTTCTTACGTATTTCTTATTTCTCACATTAAACAAGATAATTTGTCACTTATTTATTATTTTTTTCTCTTATTTATTCAGGTATTTTGTTATGTTCAAAAGTTTTAATTAAACACACAGATAGAGGGACTCAATCTCAGTTAGTTTCTGATCTGAATAAGGAGATGGGTGAGTAAGTGTTAAAAACGGCCCAGGCATTTGGTTTGAAGCAGCACCAGCAGAAGTGTTTATTGAACTCCTTGGATTTGATTTGGTTTATTCCAACACAGATGTCTTTGTCTCTCTACATTTCTAATGTACTTCTGCACCTAAGCCAGAGAAGATTTGATCATTGCTTGGTAGTCAGAGATACAAGATTAGCAAATTTTTGTCATTCTTTCTTCTAGCTGAATGGGAATCACCATTAATATGATTAATGTCTGTCCTATATTGCAGTGATTGCTCCTCCATGCAGCAACCACAAGTTTCAAATGCAAATTAAATAAAACACTTCTAGTTAGAATCACAGAATCATCAAGGTTGGAAAAGCCCTCCAAGATCATCAAGTCCAACCATCTACCCAACATTATCATGACCACTAAACCATGTCCTGAAGTGCCACAGCTACACATTTTTGGAACCCCTTCAGGGATGGTGACTCCACCACCTCATCCACCTGAAGAAGCTTTAGTCTAATAACTTACAATTATTACTATTGCTTTATATTACATATAATCCATGGATTATGGATTTTAAAATTGTGGGTTATATTCCACCTCTAAGTGTAGTGGTTTGGCTGAGATGGTTTTAACAGGTTTTGCTACAAGTGAGAAAGTATTTTGGTCTTGCTTTGCTTTGGGTCGAAAGTAAAATGCACAAATCTAATGAAAATTCTCCAACCTGAATTTTACAGTCGGCAAAGCATGTTTATGGTTGAGATAGTTGACTGAGGTTGACTGAGTACCTCTGCCTGGACTTGTCAAGACATTTAACATTTAACCCCCACAATCCAGTTACAGCTTAACCACAGCCTAAGCAGGTTAACTTTGCCCAGTCAATCCGGGTTTTTTTAAAACCTAAGGTCCTATAGGCCTTCTAAAAATTAAGAATAACCTCAAATAACAATATTTCTCATTTAGTGAGGATGAAAGATTTGACTTCTAGTTATGCCATGAAAACTTCTGAGAAGTTGACAGCTTCTCAAGGTTGAGGGAGTTGTTTTTTTTAGTCTGGAGAAGACAGTGTCAGGAGGATGGGACTGGGCTTTTTCCAGTGGTGTCCAGGACAAGGGGTAATGGGCACAAGCTTGAACATAGGAAATTGAATCTAAACATAATGAAGAACTACTTTGCTGTGAGGGTGACAGAGCCTGCCCAGAGAGGTGGTGGAGTCTCCTTCTCTGGAGACTTTCCAAACCCACCTGGACAATGTGATCCTGTGCAACCTTCTCTAGATGAACCTGCCTTGACAGTGGGTTGGACTCGATGACCTCCAAAGGTCCCTTCCAGCCCCTACCATTCTATGATTTTGTGTAACTGGAACAGTTCTCCTCTAAGCTGCGAAACCAGTGAAGTTAAGTGATTTTTTCCTCTTTAGATGGTGACTCCAAATTCCAAAGATAGATCAGATAACAGCTAAAGGCTAAGATACCTTCATCTGAGGTCCTGTGCATCAAACATAAACAAGATACCTAAAAAAGCCCATGAGCAAGGTTTCTAAATCTTTAAATAGGACATAGTCTACAGTAAAAGGCATCCTTGAAAACTAGATTTTTGCTCTTTCATTAGTTATGAAAATTGTCTTCGGCATCCACCAGGAAGGTTTGCATATGTTCTTCATTATGTCTGGCTTTCCAGGGGTCAGCAGCACAGAAGTTTATTTGGTGAGTTGTCCATGTTCCATGTTCCATGACAACTCGTCTGAAGTGGTCATGTTCTTGGACAGAGAATATTGCACTTTCAGGCTATTTTTGATTAGTTCCCGGTGACTAGTAAGACTCCTTAGATGTGACTGAGCTTTACTGTGTAAAATAAAGTGGTTAGTTACTCCAGTGAAAGATGCTGGCAGGGGGAATGTATGATCTCGCTGCCATCACTGCAGACGAGTCATGCTCTCCGGAATCCCTTGTGTCTCATCATCTTATCACAGTGGGGCTCTCACAGGTTTATTTCTAGATGGTTTTTTGATGATGCGTATTATAGGGATGGACAGTTTGGCATTACAGAGGCAAAAGACAGGCAAAGAATTTAATGTCATTAATTTCACCTCATGATCTCTTGGCAGAAAATACATTTATGAAGTAATTTTTGGAGTTAAGGCAGAGTCTAAACATTTTTAACTTGAGAATGGTGGTGAATAGATTTTTAGTTCAGTCCAGAGGCAGAAATGGTTTAACCAAGGCAACATGTTCATCGTTTATGCCCATTGATAGCCTCAGGGCTCTGTCCGAATGACAGCTGGCTCTGCACATCCAAACATTAGCTGTGAGAAACTTAAAATCCAGAATTCAACTACAAAGCTTTAAATCACTGTATTGAAAACTTTCCTTCTAAAGACGTTGATATATCCCATGGCTGCAACTGGTTTGAATTTTATAAGAACGTTTCTCCCTCAGCTTCCATGAAAATGTTAATTTTATGATGGCTTCTTGTAGGTCTCTGTTTATTCAGAGTCCATGTCAGTTAACTGTTGGTTTGACGTCCCTGGGCAACTCTGTTTTTCCTAGAATTCTGTTGATGGGATTTTTTAATTTTTTTTTTTTTATTTTATTTCAAATACTTGCTTTTTCTAGAACAAGAAACTGGGTGGCCAGGCTTCCTAATGGTGGTGAAGTAGTGGTGTAACACCTTCTGAGAGAGTGGCAAAACCGTTCAAATCCCCACTGCTTTATAGGGATTAATTTAATGAGAGCTGTCAGTGAACATCGGAGGTGTGATCGAAGACTAGGGTGTTACAAGGGCTCTTGAAACCATGCTCTGGCTGCATACCTGCCAACATTTCAAACACTCAAAGTGGTAGACTTGGCAGATAGGCTGAGTCTGGTTCCTATGGCTGCTGGCTCCTGTAAAGCCTCCTGCCCCCTCTCTTCATGTCTCTTGGAGAGGCCAGCAGCAGCTTGTTCTTGCAGGCTGGCTTTTTCTCCGTAAGAGTCATAGAATCATAGAATTGTCAGGGTTGGAAGGGACCTTAAAGATCATTTAGTTCCAACCCGCCTGCCATGGGCAAGGACACCTCCCACTAAATCAGGTTGCTCAGATCCCCATCCAGCCTGGTCTTAAAAATTTCCAAGGATGCGGTTTCCACCACCTCTCTGGGCAACCTGTTCCATGTCACATGTCATGTGCTCCCTGCTTGAACCCTCCTGCTGCTGTTGTTCGAAGAGGCAAGACACCGCTGGTCCTCTGAGCAGGGTCCCCAGCTTCAGTGACAGAGTGCCTATCATTGTAACAGCGGTAGGAAAATGAGCAAAATGAGCGTGTTGGACCAGAGGTAGTGTTGGTGGGCAGGTTTATAGAGCACCAAGAAGAACACTGCTCAAAGCAGTGGAAAGAGGGATTACAAAGGAAATTAATTATCAGACTAATTTATAACTTATTTAGCAAAGGGTGAGCACGCTAGACATTGCTGGAAAAGGTCTTCTAAGCGTGAAGCAAAGTAGGACAGATGGTGGAATTGATTTCAGATCTGAGATCCCCCAGTGGGTTTAAAAAGTCCTGCTTTGCTTTCATTTTCTTTCTTTCTTGTGAATCTTGAGGCGCTGTATGAAACATAATACTGGTAGGCTTGTGCACTAGGTCCATCTATCTACTCAGGAATTATGCAGAGTTTTGTAGATAAAGTGTCCAAGTACACCCAGGATGCACCTGATTTCCTGGGTTGTAACTGTTGAATGTATCTCTACATGCTTAGGAAGCTCAGTGGACCCAACATGAATAGGAGATGTTAAGGTGGTTGATACAGGTATGAGGACTTGTCAGAGAATGAGAGAATTGTAGAATGGTTTGGGTTGGAAGGGACTTTCAAGATCATCCAGTTCCAATCCCCATGCCATGGGCAGGGACACCTCCCACTAGACCAGGTTGCTCAAAGCCTCTTCCAGCCTGGTGTTAAACACTTCCAGGGATGAGGTGTCCACAAATTCTCTGGGCGACCCGTTCCAGTGTTCCACCATCCTCATAGCAGAGAACTTCTTCCTAATGTCCAATCTAAACCTACCCTGCTCTACTTTCAAACCATTGCCCCTTCCTTCTATCACCACATGTCCTTATAAAAAGTCCCTCTCCAGCTTTCCTGTAGCCCCCTTCAGATCCTGGAAGAACACTACAAAGTCTCCCCAGAGCCTTTTCTTCTCCAGGATGAACAGAGCCAGTGCCCTTAGCCTTGTCTGGCATTAGCAAGTGCCCAGAAACTCAGCAGATTCAGGAGCTGTGATCAAATGACCAAATTCCATTTTTTGCCGACAAGAAGTCAACAGTAGCACGGGAATGGGGAGGCAGATGACTCACAGAAGTGAACATCTATGGCCAGAAGTGTCAGAGTTGTCAGTTATGGGTTCTACTCAAAAAGAAAACGCCAACCACAAAAGAAAGCAGTCATGGAGGCCACACCTGGCCTAAGTCTATTGTGGCCATGGCAGAAGGAAGGAAATAGGAAAGCATAATAATAAGTCTGTGTGGGAGGAATTATCCAATTTCATTCTCCTCTGAAGAGACAGAGTTGTAGACAGTGCAAAGAAAAAGAGGAGACCCAGTATTGGGCTAAGAAAAGGGAATGAAACACCCAACAATGCATTTTGAGTCACCTGGCAGGAGAACCTGGAGGAGGCTGTGACTCCAAGAGCAGGGGTAATTGCAGGTGCACAGAAGCATGTCTTGAGAGGGCATCAGAGGGAGACAGTTACTGAAAATAAGGTGGGACTGAGAAGTCTGAGAGCAGGAGAAAAGCAAAACAGAGAAGTGCTCTCTAAAACAGCCTTCAACAAAATGGGTAGAGCACACCTTGTTGTACAGACGAATCTCAGTGCCTCTGGTTGAGATCTCAACATGGGTCACCCCTTTCCTCATGAATGTTCCAAGTAACAGGTTATAATACAAAAGGAGCCTCAATCCTCTTATATTAAGGAAAAAAAAGAAAGGTTGCCTTCTAAATAAGAAGCCTAAACATCCTGCTCTGTGAGGAGATTCCAGGCACTGGGTCTTCAATTTAGACATGAAGAGTAGTGATGATTTTTAGCCAGACCATGTTACTTCACCCCTGGCTAATTTTGAGTCCCAGCACAGTAAATGGGACTGACTTTTGGTGGCTCCATGCCTAATGAAGGATGCCTTGGGCCCCGTTCCTCACCAAACTCTCTCCCCTTCCATGTAAGAGTGGGGCATAACCTTGTCAAGGAAGCTGCCCTCTACTCTGACAGACACAGGCCTAGGTGCAAAGTGCTCCTGATGTTCCTGTTATGATCATATGTCTCATGGTGTCTTTTCCTGGTTCAGTATTTATGTGCTGGATGCACGACACAGGCAGGAGGGTGTGTGGTACCCATCTCCTCCCCAGTCAGCTGCATGGAGTATTTGGTTGCACCTCAGGACAAGAGACAACGGACACAACTCGAACACAGGAAGTTCCATCTCAAATGAGGATGGACTTCTTTACTTTGAGGGTGTCAGAGCCCTGGAACAGGCTGCCCAGAGAGGTGGTGGAGTCTCCTTCTCTGGAGATTTTCAAAATCTGCCTGGACAATGCAATCCTGTGCGATCTTCTCTAGGTGAACCGGCCTTGGCAGGGGGGTTGGACTCGATGACCTCAAGAGGCCCCTTCCAGCCCCAACTATTCTGTGATTCCGTGATGTGGTGTCACATACCCATCCTGCATTTTCCTTTAACACCAGGGGAAGGGCAGGAGGGAAGGACATCTCACTCTTATCCCCACCTGGAATTGGGGTCCGGTGGAGGCACGCACCTGGGTGTGGGAGCTTGGGATCAACGCTGAGCTCAGCAGCACAGGCACAGCCTTTGTGTTAGGAAGGGCTGCGGTGAGCAAGGCAGCTCCTGCCTCGTAACTTCACTTCTTCCTTAATGGCGAGTGTGAGACTTTGAAGCTCTAGTCTCCCCCGATCAGTTTACTCCATAAATTAACGTGTTAATTGTACACACAGTGCTGTCTATTAGGGAGGTGTGCATTTGACAGCCTCCAGCTGTGTGTTTGCAGAGATCCTGTTGTAGAAATCATTACAACGAGCAGTTTTCACAACCTTTTTAATGCACTCTTAAAAGTCACAATTACAAGGGCTTTAACATTTGCAGCTGAAACATGTTTGGAGAATGGCTCATTCAGCTGCTCTAGTGTTAACTTGATTTAAGTCGGAATGGCCGGATCCCAAATTAACACTACACCAACTAACACCCCACTAATGTCTAAAAGGCTTTTCTTTTCCTAAAAAAAAAAAAAAAAAAAAAAAAAAAAAAAAAAAAAAGCGCCACCATTTTTAAAGCTCGTACTTCAGAAATTCTTTTGTAACAGGTTCCATCTGTTCTTAATTCCTTGCCTAAACAGGCAGGCTGGAAAGCAAACCCTTTCCTCACGTCGGCTCCTCGTGTGAGTCACAAGTGTGCAGGCACCCTGGCCCTGAGAGAGGGGCAAGTGCATGTTGTTTATTTACAACAGACCCCTTTGACCTCTTAGATGCAGTGGGCACTACTGTCACTGTATGTGAAGCAAACAGGCAGAGTCAGAACAGATTTGTTTTAAGGCTTTGTGGTTTTTTGGTTTGTTTTTTTTTTATTATTATTTATTTGTCATCTTTTTCTCTTTGGACACTGATTCCTACACCTGTAAAAACAAGTAGATATGTGTTTCTTTTAATGATAGAAGTCTAGCTGCTGTTGGGTATAGAGGTCTACTGTCAAAAATTATTTCTTCACAAGCTGTCAAATGAATACTGCACCTCTGAGGTGCTCCGAAGCATCCAAACATCAACGGGTTTGAGGGAATCGACGTAGGCATTCACACCCACCACCAAGGCATACAACTCCAACCACAGATGATTAATTGTTTGTCACCTTTACAAGAAAACGTATATGTTCAAGGACAACAAACACCTCACTGCGTTGGTAAAAACCACCTGAACATGCAGCTGGACCCATGTTCCAGGGGCTGCGGCTGGAAGATGTTTGACCAGAAAGCAGAAAGCATCCATTTTTCTTTCCTTTTTTACACTAGTTTGTATTGTCCAAACCTGGAAGGGCTGGGGGTGGAGGATGAGAGCAGAGAGGAAGCAAAGCATCAGAAGGTGAGAAAAAGAGACAATGGAAGTTAAAGCAGCTTGACCCAAGGAGGCACCGACCTGTGTAATGTAAATGGAAAAACTTGAAGAAATAAATGGTTTGCAGACAAATAATTGGAAAAGGTTGACCTTGAGTACTGAAAGGGGAGGGAAAGGACACAGGGAGAGAAAGAGAAGAATGAAGACCTGTGTAATGTAAATGAAAAAGACTTCAGTATAAACATTTACAGACCAGTGGGAGCCCAGAGAACATACACCCATCCTCTAGCCATGGAATGTTTCAAGATGCAATTTTCTAAAGCAATCTAAAGTGCTGCTTTTTTCAAGTGAAAAAAAAATAATAAAAAAGAACCAACCAAAAAAAAAAAACAACCCTGACCCTTTACAAGGCTCCGTAATTTGCTATTTAAATTGCATCGAGAAGTTTCATGTAGGAGGTCACAGGTAACTGCCCTACTTCTACCAGTCCCTTCCAACAGACAGCGTGCTTAATGCATGCTGCTACCTATCAGGGCTTTCCTGAGTTTACTGGAGGCCTTCGCTGATGAAAGAATACAGTAGGTTCTAAACTGCTTGAAAAAATCAAATGAAGATTAAGATGAAACAAAACATTTTTCTTGGTGATAAATTTAAGCAAATTGAATGTAATTGCTCAATTTTATTCAAAGAATAGAGTCTGTGCTGACCTTACACTCAAGTATTCTTCCTGACTTTTGCAAGCCTGGATACATGACATCATTTGGACAATTTGCACATATTTATACAATTTGTCATCATTCTGTCTTTACAGTCTGCAGAGTTACAGGATTTGCCTCTAGGCTTACTTTTCCCCCTGCACAAGATGCTTTATGAGAATCATATGCTTGCAATACTATTTTTAAAAACTGAAAAATTTAAGTAAACATCGGGAACCTACTTCATATTTAAAGCTGATATGAAGAAAATAAATTGTGAACAGAGAAACAGGGGCTGGAAAATTCTAAACCCAAGCACGTACTGGAGGCACAAGTGTTTTGTTTTTTTTCCTTAGGCTACCTTTGACATGGGTATGTATGAACAGCATGGGCCAGGATAGTGTTTCAGAAATGGGGGAGGCATAAAATGAAATTTTTTTTGTGCTTCCACCAAGTGTAATTGACTCCTGTACCTCATTACCATATCAGTCAGTTGTGTAGATTATCAGGAAGATTAGGAAAGTGGCTATTTGGCAGGCTCTCCAAACATAGATTCCTTTGAGATGAAGGAAGGGGAAAAGATTGGCAGAGTAGAGACGAGAAGTATGAGTTTATAAACAATTCTCATTTATAGTACAGTCCTTAGTAGCTGGAGCGTGTGAGTAAGTCATCTGACTTTTTCAAGTGAGTAAGTCAACCAATAGGTGCTTCAGATGAAATTTGGCACTCATTTTTGAGAATTTTAGCCCTTGTATTGGGAGTTTTCTTAGGTCTGCCCCATTCAGCTCCTAGGTTTCAAATGAGAAATTTTTTGCTTGTTTATGATAGTTGCTGTTCCCGAGGCTGTCTTCAAAAGTGATCAGCAGTATGTTCTTGAGAGGGCCAAGATGCTCTTTTCCAAACCTGTTCTTTTATGCTGCACCTAAACTGCAGGGATCTGTGAACTTTGTTTCAGGTGTATACTATGGTCAGGGCAAGACCTGACTCGGGACCAATATTCCCTTCTATCTGCCCATTTACTCCTGCATCCTGAAGTACAGATCAGAGCTGATGTGTACGGCAGATTGGCTGAATCACCACTTGAGGGTGGTAGTAAATATGGGGTTGACAGAACTCATCAGCTTTGCTGTATTTTCTGCACTTTCCTTAGTCCTAGTAAAAAGATCTAGATTTTTTTTTTTTTTTTTAGGAAAAAAAAAAGTAAAGTTAAAAGAAATCTAAACTTTTTTGTAAATAAAGATAAAGTATGACAATTTGTTTTTCTGGGAAAGGCTTTTTTTTTTTTTTTTTTTCCTTCCTAAAAGTCATTGTTTTCCATTATGAAACATCATTTTCATTTGGATTTCACTTTGTCATTTTCTACTAATTATAAACATGCCACAATTAAAAAAGAATTTCTCAGGTTGAGTGAAATCTTTTGTTCACATAACATTTTTTCAGCATTATGGCTTGACCATCGCATCAAGAAAATCTGCAGTGTGTGCAGCTAGTAAGACCTTTCTCCCACAGCAAGAAACAAGCTTGGTCATTGATTTCAGCTAGCATAAAATGAAGTCCGAATCGATTCACACCAACAGCTTTTAACTTTCAGAGGGGGCTTGCATTTGCACGATAGACTCAAAGTGAGTGATCCATAAACCTGGTAAATAACACTTTATTGCTCTTGTAACTCAGTAGATGTAGCATTGAGCTTTACAGACAAAAGCAAATCTTCTCTCTAAGTTATTCTGGACAAACATAGTGGAGACAAACAGCAGACTCGGAAAGGTGAGGATGGATGAAGAAGGTAACCATCAATTGAAGTATATTTCCAGTGAGTAATTGGAAGCAGGGGTCAGATATCCTGGCTTCTTGAAACAATCACTTTTTTTTAGGAGAGTTAGAGAGAGAAAGATGGAGGGTCTTAGTGAAAGCAGAAAGGGATGAAAGCAGAAGGATAAACACAGACCCTTGCTTTGGGGGCATGCATCTTGAGCTCAGTGACAGATACAGCAGAAGAGGTATGGTTAGTGTATAAAGCAGCAGGACATCATAGATAAGGCTGGAGAACTTTATTCTGACCCTGCAAGTGAAAATAAACCTGAAGAGACACTTTAAAACCTCCTCGTGGCCGAAGCCATGCCACGATGTTGCAGAAAGACTCAGTTAATTAAAACCTGCATAGGGAAACACCACTATTAATTAATTAATTAAATGACCCCATGGGCTAACGGGCTGCTCGTGTAGCTTATGCAGACCCCGTGCCACTTGCCGCTTGTGATCAGCAGATCCCGCAGGCAGCGGCGAGGCGAGACTTTTGCCTGGGTTTACCTTTGCGCTCCGCCACTAAATCTTTGCACAATCGGGGCCTGAGCATCTGTCAATAAGTCCTGACCACACAGGCACATCGACTTCTAATCTGACTTCTCCTCAGTATGCGCGCGGGCTATCGATGCGCAGATCTGGGTACCCTTCGTTAGCTCGGTGTGCTGTCTTCAGAGGAAAAGTCAATGGCCTGCCCATCTCAGTGGATGCCCTAGAATAAATTTGTGAACTAGCTACAAAAGAGTACATAAAACCAGATGAGGCATGACAGAATTAAAGTCTTTGAGTCAGAGGCTCAGCTGTGGCAAGCAGCCAGCTGTGCCACTGCCAGTTAGGCCGTGCGTATTACCATTACAATTATATCGAAGGGAAATGACTTCATGCGCAGGGTATGGCTTGAATATTAAAAATTCCTTGAGCGAAATGAAAGGCGCATTACAGTATGATAGAAAAAGAGTGCAAACATGTTTCATTTTATTTCAACACTACGCTCCAGCAGATGCACTGGTAAGCAAAGGAAATTGCGAGGTCTCAGTTTCATGTTCCAGGGCTTTACTGATTGGAGGACAGATTTACAGCACATGTAAGAAACAATTAGAATAGGGACTCCACCAACAACAAAGTGAGGGAATAAATTCCGATAATGAGACGGGAAAAGTACAAGGTAGAAATGATCTATGTGCTTGCATTCGAGGTATAAAATGTCAAAAAGCCCTGTGTCAGCATGAATTGCACTAGGCAACAGATGGTGTACAGATTACGCTCGCTCTCCTCCTCTCTCCCCGCGTCTCTTTCTTTTATAGGTTTCTTTCCAAAAAACCTACAGATTTCCCCCAAACACTTTGCAATTTATTGGCTGTCAACTGAATAACCATAAATGTTTGGTTGGGAGATTGTCGGGGAAAGAAAGAAGGGAGGGAACAGACAGGAAAAACTTCAAAGTTTTCCTTGTCACGTTGCACGGGCAGGAGATCTACTCTTTGGATTCTGAATTGTTGCTTTCAGTTAAATTTTCTAGGCTGAAAGTTTTGATTTCTTTCTTCCCCATACTGGAGACCATAATTAAGTGTCAAGCAAAAAAAGAAAGAGAGAGAGAGAGGTACCTGCAGAGTCAGGGCAGTGCAGCACTGAAGCCATGTCTGACATCACAGTAATGAAATAATGCTCAAAGAAACTTGTTGCTCCTTCTTAGCATCTATTTACATTGCGTAAGCAGAGTGCCTAAATCATGCAAAGGTCTTATTTTGCGAGGAAAGCTCGTGAGTCATGGAAGGACCTGAAATTTGGGACATACTTTTACTTTGGTGAATCATAAAACACAACATTTCATGACTATAAACCAACCAATACTGCAGAAGCCACACAGGTAGGGATTATTTTATCTATTCCCCCCGTGCAGCCACTTCGCGTGTGAAACTGTGATATTGTATACAACAGTTTAGGACAAAAGATGCAGAAAATATTAATTCTAAGACAAATATATTTGAAACACAAACAAGATAATAACCAAATGAGAATTCTGTTAAAAATCTCCATTCCAATGAAGACAATAATACACGAATTTTAAAGTCATTTTAAAGGCATTTTAAAGTCAGAAGCATGAGGAACCAGAGATATTACAGTTGTTGCATTTCTGGAGTGGCACCCATTCCTCTTGTTGGTTTCTAACCATGCTGTTTTATTCTCACAGAGGCCGAATGCTCTGGAAGGCTGAAGGAAATAGACCTCTGGGTGATATTTTTCTAAATTTCCATTTCCAAATTTGAAAACTCTTTAGGTGCCATTTATTCGGAATGCAACTAAACAAATAGGTAATTTTTTTAACTGCTCACAGTGTACTTGCTGGGTAGAAAACTGTTGACCCCAGACAATCTAGGTGGCCAAAATCTACTTTGACGTTGAAAGGTCAGAGGTATTATTGTGATACTATGCCTTGCACTTTCCACCCAGACCAATGCAATCCATTTAAATCCAGACTGGTTTCTAATTTGCTTTGTCACAAAGATCCTAGAGATACAGATTAACCAAAGTAACAAGGTCATAACCAGAAGTTATGACCCCTTTATAGCCCATTAACACCTGCTGAGGTGGCCCACGCTCTTCTGCTTTGTGGTAGGACTGCAGCTGTGTCCTCATCTCGCCCATCACACCCCTGGCCAGGTGCTGCCCCCATTCCCACTGGTATGTCCCACTTGCCCCATCTAGCAGTACTGGGTGATGCTTAGAGGTATTATGTGAAGGAGGGGACAAGGGATGCTGTAAGCAGCAGTGGTTTCCTGAGATGCTGTTTGTAATACGAACATTATCACCACCACAGAAAGGAAGTTCCATCTAGACATGAGGAGGAAATTCTTTCCTGTGAGTGTGATGGAGCCTGGAACAGACTGCCCAGGGAGGTGGTAGAGTCTCTGTCTGGAGACATTCGGAACCCACCTGGACAATGTGTTCCTGTGCAACCTACTCTGGGTGAACCTGCCTTGGCAGGGGGGTTGGACTTGATGATCTCCAGAGGTCCCTTCCAGCCTTATTATTCTGTGATTCCGTAAAAAGTGTCCAGAGTCAAAACACCCACAGCTGATCTCTGAGGTTAGAATAGTTCCAGAAATCCCTTCACTCTGAAATGACAGTTTCAGTGTCAGACTCAAGGTGGAAGCAGAGTGAGTATCAAAATCCACTAGAAATGAATGCATGGGTTGTCTAGTTAGTTGACCAGCATATCAAGTTGTCCTGAAGCTTTCTAAACCCAGCTGGCTGTGGATGGCCATGCAGATGTTTCCCAGGCTGTGCATCATGCAGGCATGTACCTTCAGTTTGCAGATACAACCCACCACGTTTACCTGTTGGGTAGGGTGACAACTGTCACATGTTGGCTTTGACTGAAAACCTCCTGACTGAGTGCCATGTCTATGGATCAACACCCACCCTAACCACCCCTTCAGCAGTTGAGAGAAACCCTCACCTCCTTGTGGAGTTTCCTACTTCTAACCTTTCCTACTTCCTAACCCTACTTCTAACGGAACCTTCTCTCTCAGTCCTAGGGAGGCAGAGGCACCAGATTTGACCTACTTTTGCCTTCTGATATAGAAGTGAAGTATTCACAAAATCAGGAGGATGTCTGTCGTCTGAAGGGGGCCTACAGAAAAGCTGGGAAGGGACTTTTAATAAGAGCATGTGGTGACAGGGTGAGGAGCAATGGTTTTAAACTATAACAGGGGAGATTTAGACTGGACGTTAGGAAGAAGTTCTTTACTCTGAGGGTGGTGGAACACTGGAAAGTGTTGCCCAGGGAATTTGTGGGTGCCTCACCCCTGGAAGTGTTTAAGATCAGGCTGGATGGGGCTCTGAGCAATAATGGAAGGTGTCCCTGCCCATGGCAGAGTGGGTGAAACAAGATGATCTTTAAGGTCCCTTCCAACTCAAGCCATTCTATCATTCTATGATCTCTAGTGTGTCTCTCAGAAGGATGAGCAAAGGAGGAGTAGCAGCTATTCTCCTACCCCCTCCAATCACACAGCACTTTTGCACTGAAGGGATTCTGAAGAGGCTGACAGTATCATGACTTGAGGGCCTTTTAACTTCTCCGTGGGGGAGGGAAACATTTAAATCTTTTTACCTCTAAAGATAACTATCCCAGGGTGCACACCTCTCCCCAAATTTATATTGATGATAGACTTGGTAATGCTTATCCTGTTAAAGACTGAAGTCTGAGACCACTGGACATCACATAATAAAATATGAGCAAAGAGACATCCAAATACACAAGGATATTTTCCACATTTCACTACTTGTAGACAGAGAGACATTAGGCTTCAGATCACATGCTTGGGAGTGAAAAGTTCCAGATTTTCAAGTTGTAGAAGTACTTACAGCTTCACAATCTGCAGTGTGAGGGTCCTGCACACGAGGGGATGTTATTTCTTTCCATTTCTCCCATCTCAGAATCCTGAATTAATTGCTGTAAGTTAATTAAAACTTCAGAATACCTCTGTAGTATAGATATTCTAATCACTTTCCCCCTTATATAGATTGTGAAGAGAAAGAGAGTGAGATTTTAAAAAATACTCAGCATTAAGCTAATTGATTCCTTTGAAGTCTGTAGAAATATTACAAAGAATCACAGAATGGTTTGGGCTGGAAAATGGCCTTCAAGGTCATCTATTCCTATTGTCTCTGCAGGGAGCAGGGACATCTGCAATGAGAGCAGGTTGCTCAGATCCCCTGCCAACCTCACCTGGAATGGTTCCAGGGATGGGGCAGCAACCACCTCTCTGGGCAACCTGGGCCAGGCTCTCATCAGTCTCATTGTAAGGAATTTCTTCCTTCTTTGTCTCCTAAATCTCTCTCTTAGTTTAAAACCGTCACCCCTTGTCCTGTCCCAACAGGCCCTACTGAAAATCTGTCCCCATCTTTCTTATCAGCCCCCTTTAAGTACTGAAATGTTGCAATAAGGGCCCCCTGGAGCCTTCTCTCCTCCAGGCTGAACACCCCCAACTCTTTCAGCCTGGCCTCCCAGCAGAGGTCCTCCAGCCCACTGATCATTTTTGAGGCCTCCGCTGGACCTGCTTCAACAAGTCCATGTCTTTTCTGTGCTGAAGACTACAGATCCAGGTTCAGCATTTCTAGTGGGGTCTCACCAGAGCATATTGTAACATATTATACTCGTCCGGCTTTTTATATGTTGAGTATGGAATAAATTGTCAAAATGAAATGTGAGAAAAGAGTGAAGTTACACTTTTCACTTTATTTGTATGAAATAATGTCTACTATAATGAGATAAGAAGACCAAACCAGTTTGACTTTTAATTGTAGGAAATAACACTGACACATCTCTGTGAGATGCTTTGAATGTGACTAAAAAATGCCTTTTTCTTATGGAAAACCATTTCACCTAAAGTGTTTAATCACTTCTATCACATAGGACCTCAAAAATGAAAATTAGTTGCTTTGGAGGGTTCTTGAAAAGTACCTGATCTGGCAAAGTCTTTTATGGCTACCTTGGTTCTGACACTGAGCAAGTAAATGTTAGTGCCACTGAAACATGATTCAAAAGCCTACAGTCTTATCCATAAAAATAGGTATTCATAGAAGCATAGAATGTCTTGAGTTGGAAGGGAGCTTAAAGATCATCCAGTTCCAACACCCCTGCCATGGCAGGGACACCTCCCACTAGACCAGGTTGCTCAGAGCCCCATCCAGCCTGGTCTTAAACACTTCCAGGGGTGAGGCGTCCACAAATTCCCTGGGCAACCCTTAACAGTGTTCCACCACCCTCAGAGTAAAGAATTTCTTCCTTATGTCCAATTTAAATCTACTCTGCTCTAGTTTAAAACCGTTACCCCTTGTGCTATCGCCATGTGCCTGTTTTAAAAGTCCCTTCCCAGCTTTCCTGTAGCCCCCTTCAGATACTGGAGGCTGCTGTAAGGTCTCCCTGGTGCCTTCTCTTCTGCAGGCTGAACAACTCAACTCAGCTCCCTCAGCCATCCATCCTTCCTTTGCAGTCCTTCCTTTTACAAAAATAAAAAGGAGATAAGATGAGATTTGTGCAATAGATGGGTAGAAACTTGACTAAAAAGAGAACCAGACATATTTCTTCCATCCTGGTTTGCAAGCCCTTCCTGTTGGCAGTGGAAAGGGTAATATATCCTTCCTATGGAACCAGCAGTCTGTATAGGTAAGGAGCAGTTCTCCTGCTGTTTTTGTGTTACACCAGCACCGTTTCATGTCATGACCTAGACACAATGGTTGTCAGTGCCAAGAAATTCTGAACTAAAATCTGTGTTTGAGTATTGCTTTCTAGGTTTTTTTTGTTTTTTCTTTTCCTGGGTTAAATCTTGCGGACTTCTTTGCTACCCCTATTTCTCTAATGATAAGGTATACGCCCTGTAGAGAAGTTGTGAATCCAAATTAATGAATGCAAATTAACATACAGTGCGAAGGAAACCCTTATTAGTTGGGAGTATATTGCTCAGTTTTACTTCTTGGATCACTCTCCATTTTTAATCTCAGTTTTCTTTAGAACCCCCCTGAGAATCACTTTGTTTTTTCAGCTCCCAATATACATATTCATTATCAATTATGGTGACATTGTGCATTTGCAAGCCTATGATATCTTCAAAGTTTCTTTAAAGTGAAATAGGATGTTATTCTTTGTTACTCACGTAGATACCTGGATCAATGGAAGTGGAATTCTGAAGGCAGGCCAGTTATAGACAAAAAGTACATGTCTCTGTGCATGCATATATATATATATATCTACGTGTATATACGGATATATTTCTCATGAGTGATTTCTGCACTTTGGCCACAACAACACCCGGCAGCACTACAGGCTTGGGGAAGAATGGGTGGAAAGCTGCTTGGCAGAAAAGGACCTGGGGGTGCTGGCGGACACCCGGCTGAGCATGAGGCAGCGTGTGCCCAGGTGGCCAAGAAGGCCAAGGGCATCCTGGCCTGGCTCAAGAATAGTGTGACCAGCAGGAGTAGGGAGTAATTCTACCTCTGTACTTGGCACTGGTGAGTCTGCATCTCAAGTACTGTGTTCAGTTTTGGGTCCCTCACTCCCAGGACATTGAGGGGCTGGAGCATGGCCACAAAAGGGCAACAGAGATGGGGAAGGGTCTAGAGCACAAGTGTGGTAAGGAGCTGTTGAGGGAGTTGAGGTTGTTTAGTTTAGAGGAGAGGAAGCTCACGGGAGAGCTTATTGCTCTCAACAGCTCCCTTTCAGGTAACTTCAGCTACCTTTCAGGTAGCTGTAGAGAGGTGTGGGTCTTTCAACCAAGTAACAAGTGATAGGACAAGAGGAAATGGGCTTAAGTTGTGCCAAAGGAAGTTCAGTTTGGATACAAGGAAGAATTTCTTTACTGAATGGATTATCAGACACAGGAATGGCTTGCCCAGGGGCAGTGGTGGAGTCCCAAACCCTGTAAAGGTTTAAGAGTCATGTAGATGTAGTGCTGAGAGACATGGTATAGTCAAGGTCTTGTGAGTGTTGGGTTAATGATTGGACTTAATGATCTTGAAGGTCTTTTCCAACCTAGGAAAGTCTGTCATTCTGTGATTAAATTCCAATTGCTGTTTGAATAGATATAAATATATATTGTTCAAAGGAAAACGTTTCACACTGAAGTGAATATGCGAGCTCCAAGGCAGGACTGTCTTTGAGTGCATTGGCATGGAGAGGATGAACACCACCTTCCAGGATTAACACTATTTATTTAAAAAGGATCTCAACGGACAACATTTTTAGTCCAAGAAATTGGCAAAATTAAAAGAAAATTTTCAGTTCAGACAAAAAATAAAAAAGCTAAAACTGTCTGAGTCAAGCTGTGAAGAAGGTTACTGACAAAATTGTTAATGACATCATTAATTTTTGAAAGGAATTATTTTTTTACAGCTTATACACTTAAAACCTGATTGAGTTTAAATGTAGCAGTAGGTTGGGAGCTGCTTTGAGAAAACTACAAATGTTACTGATCGTTTTGAATCAATGATGTACTTCCCATTCACTATGGTTTCAAATTATATTTTTGGGTTATTACTCTGCCTTATTTTTTTTCTCTCTCTGTTACACTTAGATGTAGAAAGTCAACAGAAACTATAGAAGTATAAATTATGGGATATATGGAAAACAAGCCAGTGATATCAGTTCAGTCAGGAAAAAATATTGCAAAAAAATGTACAAATCTCTCTTAGCTTTAGTTTGTTTCTGAACAAAGTTAGTGCTGCCATGACTGTTGAACCTGCCTATTAAAAATAAAAGTAAAATTAAGAAGAAAGGATCAGGAATAAATGTATGAAACATGGACACACATAAATGGATACCATGCTTGTATAAACCATTTCATCAGGGAACAACTCAAAACGAGGACTTGGAAAAATTATTTCAAGTAGGTCTATGAAAAATTATGTAACACTGCATGAAAAACTGGTTCTAGGCTTTGAGGAGTGCAGAGGACACAGCCTAAATTGACTTATGTGAGGACTGTGTAGGAGTGTGATTAAGTGATAGGGCTCAACCATGTGCAAAGTTTCCCCGATTTCTTCTCCAAAATTCAGTAAAAGTTATCCTCTCATTTGGTTAGATGACCTTCCATTCTGAAACCATCTGCTGGCTTTTATGGGCTTCCCACTAATTCACCAGCTCTTGGTCTTTTGTCACAGAACACTGGAACAGGCTGCACAGAGGGGTTGTGGAGTCTCCTTCTATGGACACTTTCTAAGCCCACCTGGATCTGTTCCTGTGTGGGCTGCCCTGGGTGACCCTGACCTGGCAGGGGGGTTGGACTTGATCTCCAGAAGTCCCTTCCAAAACCCACCATTCTATGATTCTATGATCCTGTGATCCTGTTATTCTGTGATTCTATGGTTCTATGATTCTATGGTTCTATGATTCTATGATTCCACAATTCTGTGATTCTATGATTCTATGATTCTATGATTCTATGTTTCTAGAGTCTATGATTCTATGACTCTATGATTCTATGATTCTATGATTCTATGATTCTATGTTTCTAGAGTCT
>WUAM01000242.1:119297-130212 GCA_024336885.1 Actenoides hombroni | reverse complement strand
TAAAGAACAGCCCCACCCCACCCCCCCCACTTTTTCAGGCTTCCTTCTACAGCTTTCATGTTGCATTTAGGAAATTAACAGTAACTGTCAAATTACTCTGCAAATAGGAGAATATAAGTTTGGAAGGAGTAGAACTTGCCGTTTGCCCTAGGGCCAAGTCGGTGGAAGAGCAACAAAGGGATCCTTGAGAAGTGTTTGGATAGACTGCTTCAGCAAGCCAGGCTCTTATTTTATCAAGTGCACACAATTTTTTCCATTGGCAATTTTTTCCCCCCCTTCCTGTAAATTATTCTTTCCCCTTGTGCACCCCACTTGCTGCACAGACTGGGAAAGGTACTGGGAACGATTATAGCCACTAAGCATTGGCGGAGTGGGTATTAACCCTTGGAGAGATATGGGAGAGGTCTGGAAGCAGGGGTTCCTTGTGGAATTATGCACAAAAAGTGAAGTTTTATTTGAAAAAATAAACCAACTCCACTTCTCACACGTGCGTACAAAGGCGATGTGAAGGAGGGAATAGTTACTTTAATTAAATACTGAAATCTTTTGGAAAAAAAAAAGTGAGAGAAGAAAGCTCAGAGGAATTGTAATCTATGGAGATGTTAGCTAATTACTTAATCACTTGCATTTGTAAATCTTATTATTGGAAAAGAAATTACTGTAGTGATTAAATTACAGATATTTATCTGCTAATAGCCCTGATTAACTGGTGATGCTAATCTGTCATTCTGAAAGCCAATATTAACTGCATCAATCTCACAGAACAATAAACAGTTTATATGAAAGAAAACTTTGTCCGTGCAGAGTCCAGATGTGCAAAGGGAATGTGGGATGTGTGAGATTCTGGAACCAGTTTGCTGGACCAAAACAGCCAGCGCTCTCAAAATGAGTTGTTTTGGCCCATTAACCCGTTGTCAGGCACAAAGAGCTACTTAGTTATGAACAAGTGCTGTCTTATACTGCAAAAGCAATTTAGTTAGCAGAACTTCTAGAGTAAATAAATAAATCCCAGGCTTAATTTATTACCAGAAAGTTATTAGGACTCAGGCAGGTAGGCCAGAGAGAGTTGTTACTAAGTCTTTCTCGCAAGTCCCGCAAAGAAAAGGTAACTGACAGAAGCCAAAGAGGGGTATAATTTATTTATTTTTAACAGATACCTGACTGATGCTATTGATTTTCACTTTGTCTAAATAAACTTTTTCCTTTTAATCAGTGTTTCTTACCACAAGGGAAAGTGATGAAAAGTGGAAAGACCAGTACCTTAATTTCCTCTCCATGTTGCAGGGCAGGTTTTACAGGGAAATGAAACTGCAGCAAATAAACCCAAGTTAGAGCTTCAGAGGAAATTTGCTGTGAAGTGGACAATGGCAAAGTACCCAGAGAAGATCAAGTTTCCTATTTAAGCTGTTCAAGAAGTACTGCAGGGGGAAGAAAAAAAAAAAAAAAAGGAAAAAAAGAAAGAAATGAAAGAATTGCTGTAAGTGCTCGCCTTACAGAGCTCCTATCTCAAATATAGCTGGAATCTACCAATGTAATCTTTATGATGACCAGATGTTACTATTTCTGGGAATGTCCTGAGTTTTCAAGGGCTGATTCCAGTTTCCTGGCTGATTATATTGAAACCGGTGTTTGCCTCAGTTACAATAAAAATCTGCCAGCTGGCTCATCTCATCCTATCTGTGCCTCCCACTGCAATCTCCTTTATCCCAATGATTTACAGTAATCTTTCTTTGTGCAGAACCCACTACAATAGTCTTTAAAAAAAAAAAAAAAAACAAAAAAAAAGGCCTTGATATCTTTTGATTAAATTGCATTGGGGATTATTGGCAAAGCAAAAGAGAATATGGAAGGCACGAGAGGAGTATGGCGTGGTGTTCCACGCACTGCGGGCAAAGGTAAGGATATACTGACAGTATCAGACCAGAAAGGGTAAGAAAATGTGTTTGCCTTGGCGCAACACCCAACAAGTCTGTCCTTTTCTCCCCAAGATTTTGTGTGGTTGGGTTTAAAGGATTATTTTTTTTTCCTTTTTTTTAATCTTTTTTTCCCCTCATCAATGACACAGATTTTGTTAGGCCTATCAAGTCAGATTCATTCGAGAATCTACAGTGTATAATGTGTCCATAGAAGGATAACAAAGCTGGTGAGTAGTCAGGAGAACATGTCTGCTGAGAAGCGGCTGAGGGAGCTGGGCTTGGGTAGTCTGGAGAAGAGGAGGCTGAGGGGAGACCTTCTTGCTCTCTACAGCTCCCTGACAGGAGGCTGCAGTGAGCTGGGGGTTGGTCTTTCCTCACAAGTCATAACTGCACCGAGTCGCGCCAGGGGAGGTTTAGGTTGGACATGAGGAAAAACCTCTCTACCGAAAGGGTTATATCAAAGAGTGAAACAGGCTGCACAGGGAGGTGGTTGAATCACCATCCCTGGCTATATTTAAAGCCATCCAGATATGGTGCTCAACGATATGGTGCAGTAGTGGCCCTGGTAGAGTTAGAGAACCCTTGGACTGGATCTTAAATGACTTTTCTGACCACAGCGATGCTATGATTTGTGGAGCATTATGGCAGCTATCAGAATGTCTTGGGGTATTCTTCTCATTTAGATTTCAGGATGAGTGGCCCTCCAACATTGTAGTTTTAAAGTTCAGATCTACCTAAACAGCATTTTGATGTATTGCTTGGATTTCAAGTACTAAACTCAGCAAAGCCTGTCATTCGTCACCTACCCTCCTATTCTGAAGGTAACATATATTCCATATATTTAATATCAGAAAACAGCTGTTGCACATGTGCTAAAGTACATATGATATTATGCAGCTGCCTTTAAAATATTGTAAAATTAGTTTGTTTTTCCTGTTATGTTTTAAACTATTCCATGGCGTGATGTAGATTATAAAACATAAGAGCACGTCACAGTCCTAGTGTCACACTGCATGTGTTAAGCAAGAGGAACATTGATGTTTGATGTGTGTATTCTAACCAACCATGTCTTTTCCATTGTTGCCTTGCTAGTACCCAAAACAAGATAAGAGGGATATATAGCTATATATATATATTTTTTTTTTTTTTCTTTCCATGTCAAGGATTGCTAATCTAATACATAATCTAATATTTCTGTGCCATGAAACATTAACACTGAAAAGTAATCTCAGTGTAGGAAGAGAAAACCCTCAAACCCCTGGGAGGTTGATAGTGCAAAAAAAGATAGGAGAAAGGAAAAATTCTTTTTCACACTTTTCAGGAACACAAATACATGAGCATTTTTTTGGAGCACTGCTTGAATCCATACCATTTGTAGAGCTCTAGACATTTGCTATCTGTTTGATTTCTTACTTAAGCACAGTATTGCAAACAGAAGCCATGTACAGTCACAGGCTCCCAAGCACCAGGGAAAATAATATTAAAAGCTGTTAAAATAATTTAGAAAGCCGTAGTTGATGATATTCTGGTGTTTTGGCAAATGCATTTACTAAAAGGAGGAGTTTGGAGCGATGGGGAGATGGAGAGATGGGAGCACCTCTTATAAATTCGAGACAGACACTTGACACTTTCAACATGTAGCTACCATGAGTGAGTTTGGTCATAGCTTCTTTGAAGTCATCATCTTGAAATGACTGTTTCTAAAACAATATCCAAACTGTACCTACTAATTATTTGAGGTGAATGGGATGGTGGTGGATTCATGTGAGCCATTTCATCACTGGTCCAAATCCTGTGCTCCAGAAGAGAACCTTTATGCTCCTTGCTGCTTATAACTCCATCTATTATGCCTTTCATCTCATAGCAGTGAGGTCTTCATTGGTTCAGTTGACTAAATACAAGTGTCTGATACTATTTGTGATGTTCTAATACATGCAAGAAATCCACATGGCTGGCAGACTCATAGAATGGTTTGGGTTGGAAGGGACCCTTAAGATCATCCAGTTCCAACCCCCCTGCCTTGTCAGGAGTACTCATTGAGGATATAATTGATTAATGAGAACCACTGATTGTAGTGATAATCCCATTTTACTATGCAGTGAGTGCAGATATCAATCTAGGGAACTCTTATGTAAACACTTATTGTTTCAGGTGATTTCCTGCTCCATCTCCCCTCAGCCGTCAGGGAGTTCTTTCCAGAAACAGGAATTTGCTGGTCTTCATGCTGCTGCCAAAGTTTTAACATGAGGTTCAATCCAGAAGATACTGGTAATCTGGCCATCACAATGATATTTTAACTATAGGTTTACCTTTAAATGTCCGGAATCATGAGGATCGTTCAACACTTTAAAGGAATGAACATGTAAAACTGGTTTTTGTCTTCTTTCATTTCCAAAGTGCCAGGCCTATTTCTGATATCACATAAACCAGATGTTAGAACAAAAACAAAAAAAAACCAAAAACTTCTTGTGTCAGCTGAGATGGTTCAGTGACTACAAAGAGTTGGGGATTTGAGTTGAGAAATGTTATTGTCCAACTTGAGTAACTAAAGGAGGAGCTTCTAATAGTCTGAGACAAATCATGACTGAATTGCGCCCAACACAATAAGAAGCACAACTTGGTTGTTCATCTCTTTTCACATACAACTTCAAGCGCTATTTCATGTTTCAATGGTATATAACAACATTAAAAGCCATCTATGTGGGGACTTTTTTTCCCTCCCTGGTCATTCATTAATGACTGTCCTCCATACAGATTGTATAGTATTTCTGTATCTTTCCATGGAGCCATTTGCTGTCAATTGATTTCAAATTCAGACCATATGTAATGACTCATTTATTAGCTCTAGAGTCTCCTTATTTTCATGTACTACTCATATCAATATCACAAGTCCTGAACAACCTCGGTTGTCCTCTTCATGGCCATCAGCTTTTAAGTTATAATCTCCGTTCTTATAAATGTTCAGCTGT
The DNA here is from genome assembly GCA_024336885.1 of Actenoides hombroni. Lineage (NCBI taxonomy): Eukaryota > Metazoa > Chordata > Aves > Coraciiformes > Alcedinidae > Actenoides > Actenoides hombroni. The sequence goes on along the minus strand of WUAM01000242.1, from coordinate 125,327 downwards.
CAAGTTTTCAGTCAGTTCTAATTAGTCTCGTGTTCAAAATAGCCAAACCAACATAACAACAATAAACCCCTGCAACATCACCACGTTCTTAGTGGCCATGGCTTCTTCTTTGTCACTCAGTCAGACAAACATTTCCCATGTCATTGGTACTTGAGCATTTTATAACATCTGAAATACTTCTAAATATGAATTATATATCTGAAAATTATTAATGACATTCTTGGCATTCCATTAATGTTATTTATTATTTATCGTGCATGAGGCGGAACTGCCTAGAGGCCTTTGCAAAGGATCAAGGGCCCATTGAGCTCATCTCTTGCTAGGCACATCAATCCAGATGGATGAGCAAATGCAGGAGCACATGGCAAACAGCAAAACCTGTTTGTCAGTCCAGCCTGAAAAATACAGCCGTAGTGCAGAGGCAGTGGCACAGTCCGTCTAAACTGGCACTATCATCTGTCACAGCTGAAAGGACACAAACTGAACAAAATCAGGATGGTTTTCAGACTATGAATCACCTCATCTGTTCTTTGGACTGAGTACCCATGTTTCCTAAAGTAAGCTTTGAGGGGAGGAGGAAGTGTATGGTTCGGTTTTGAACTTGTGATATCACAGAATCATAGAAACTGACTGGTAGGGGTTGGAAGGGACCTCTGGAGATCATGAAGTCCAACCCCTCTGCCAACGCAGGAACACCCAGGGCATGGAGTCAGGGTGTGGCTGAGGAGCACAACCAGACTAGGAAATGGGAAAGAAATCCTTTGCACTGTATTATGAAGCATCACCTTATAGAACTTTTAACTCTGGCAAACAAGGAAAACAAAACTAATGCTGTGTTTCCCTCATTTTGTGTATCCAGTGGACCCTCTGAAATATGTGGTATTAAAAAAACTCTTAGGTCTCCACCATCACAAACTCTTTCCACCTGTCATTGGTAATGTATTCACTGATATTTCTACTTCACAGAATCACAGAATTTCCTAGATTGGAAAATACCTTCAAGATCATCGAGTCCAATCATTAACCCAACACTGACAAGTCCTCGACTAAACTATATCCCTCAGCACTACGTCTACATGATTTTTTAACCCCTCCAGGGCTGTGGACTCCACCACTGCTCTGGGCAAGCTGTTCCAGTGCCTGATAACCCTTCCAGTAAATAAATTCTTCCTCATATCCAACCTAAACTTTCCTTGGCACAGCTTAAGGCCATCTCCTGTTGTTCTATCACTTGTTACTTTGTTAAACAGACCAACCACCACCTCTCTAAAACCTCCTGCCTAACCTCTGCACTTTTCCACCTCCTTCCTTCTGCACTATCAGGAGGAAAAAGACTCAATGGTTAGGGCCTGCTCAGTGACCAGGAAGAGCTGGGGTCGATGATTTGTTCTGCTGCAGGTCTCCACTGTGAGCCTGAGTCACTTGTATGGGCTTTCTCAGTCTTTTTTTCCCTGTGTATTTTATGGAGGATGATGTTACCTTCCCTTGGGGCCGTGAGGACTCGTGAACATGTTATTGATAGGTGGTCTCTGCTTTTCATCTCCCGGTCTCCCCCATCATTTTTTTTTAGCTCCCTTTGCTTTATGATGTCAGCAGAAAGAAGGGTTGAGAGGCTGGTGATGAAAGATGCCAGGAGTTCAAGGGTGACAGTAAGGCTGCTGTGTGAGGCTCGTGCTAACAGCCGCAGCCCTTTATTAACCACCATGGTCTCTCCCTTTAGATTGCTCATGCTCAACAGCCTCTGAAAGCAACCCAGAAAATACAACCGAAATCAGGAAATTTCCAAACGGTAACAAGGCCCAATAGCCAAATAAAACAAATGAGCTGGCCTAGGAAATCCTCATAACTTGCCACCCAACAACAATAAACCAGCCCTACAACACACAAACTAGAAAGGAAACAAAGAAACCTTTTAATTATTTACAGTAGGCTTATTGTGGCTAAGTAAACATTAGCCAAGGACCTATAAACTTAGCCTCAGTAAAGGGGGTTTTTGCAGACGTACGTAGTCCATGCATTTCACACAACAGCTTTTTTAACTGGTTCCAGCCCAGAATAAATAAAATGTATCTCCAAGCAGAAGGGCTGTTAACTTGGGAGATGGCTTTCCGCTCACCAGTTTCACTGGAATCATTTTATAATTAGACAAACATCATTCCCTTATGAGAAGAGGCTGAGAGAGCTGCGTCTTTTTAGCCTGGAGAAGAGGAGACTGAGGGGTGACTTTATTAATGTCTATAAATATGTAAAGGGCAAGTATCAGGAGGATGGAGCCAGGCTCTTCTCAGTGACATCCAGTGACAGGACAAGGGATAATAGGTACAAGCTGGAGCATAGGAGCTTTTGGGTAAACATAAGGAAAAACTTTTTCACTGTGAGGGTGACAGAGCCTGGCCCAGGCTGCCCAGGGAGGTAGTGGAGTCTCTTTCTCTGGAGACTTTCCAACCCCACCTGGATCTGTTCCTGTGTGGGCTGCCCTGGGTGATCCCACTCTGGCAGAGGGGTTGGACTCGATGATCTTTTGAGTTCCCTTCCAACCCCTAATGTTCTGTGATTCTGTGATAATCAAATTTTGTCTCCAAGGGGGTAATCATGGAGCTTTTCAGACAGAAAATCGTGTGCTGGCAGAGGAAAGTCTCCTGGGTTGGGGATAACGTAGTTCCACTGCACACTGAGGTTTCTCCTAACTCCCTGGTCTATGCCCTGAGGTGGCTTGCTTACACCTCTTGGGCACACTTTTTTGTCTCTGCCTCCACCTGGGAATAACTTCGATTAGCATGGCCCATCCAGGGGACCAGGCACGTATCCGACCTAATGTGTCTGTCATGAAGGTGAGCAAGGCACTTGGGTCTAGTGGAGGTGGGAAGGAAGGAGACAACAAGCTCAAGTTGATCTAGCAGTCCTACCCATCCCCCATCTCTAGTAAAGCAAGTGAAGAAAATAGGAAGTTTCAAATGTATGTAAAAAATCATTTGTATAGAAAAGCAAACCACAGTAAAAAAAATTCTCAAAGTAAGGAGATTTGTGTGTGGTGGAATTAATGAAATCTGACTTTTTTCTTTCTAGGGATTTAAGTAGGAAGGCCCTCAAAAACCCCTCAAGCATCATGCATGGCTTCACCCCATTCCTCCTTTCCCATTCCCTTCCCCCAGTCTCCATTGCTTTAAGTTCCCTCCTGCTTCCCCCAGCCCCAAAACAGTACACATGGTGCTGTGCACCCCACCCACCCACCAGCTGCCCTGTGGCAAGAGTCCACATGTAAGAGACAGTGGATGAGTTCCCATTAATACCTTTCATAGGATCACAGAATCAGAGAATCATAGCATTATAGATTCATAAAATCACAGGACCATAGAATCACAGGATCATAGAATCATAGAGTTGTAGGAGTTGGAAGGGACCTCTGGAGATAATGAATCCAACACCTCTGCTGGAGCAGGATTACCCAGGGCAGGCTACACAGGAACAGATCCAGGTGGGTTTGGAAAATCTCCAGAGAAGGATCATCCTTCAGTGATGCGTTCCTTCACCTCTCTCTCTTCTACCCAGTCCCCAGGTCTTATGAGATTTTTCCATCCCTGAGACCTCCAACACTTGAATTTGATTGGAGTTGACAACAAGCTACAAAAGGTATTAGGAGGAGACTGGCAGACAGAGAGACATAAACTCAGGTTACAACTGGAAGGAAGATCACAAATACAATGTATGTACTCTACTTGTGATGAAGATTGTAGTAAAGTGAAATAGTTTTAGTCAGCTGAGTACTTTAGAAACCAACACACTGGGCTGACAAAACCATCAAAAATCCCACAAGTGCTAACTTGATTTTTATGACAGAGGCTACAGCCCAAGAAAGACAGGAAATTTCAGAGCAGATGACAACCAGGTACAAGAAAATGGTTGCACAAAGTCTGAGCCAGTCCTTGGGTAAGGTGGAGCTGTTCATGTTACAGTGTTTCCGAATATTTGATTTTGGCTTTGGTCAGAACTTTAGCAAGGAGAGAAAGGTGTTATCGCCCTGCTAACTCTGTTATTTTAAAGCAAAAGGCAGAGAAGAGCCACTAGATCTGTCTACAGAAAGATTTATCTTTACTTTAAATAACTGAGTATGCTTCTGTTTTTTGTTGGAAATAGCCTATTGTTCTGATAATGGTAATCTTTCCCAAGACTCTTTTAACAGTCTGTGCCATCTGTTGTATTGAAATCTTCAGCCTTGTCTTTCACAGACAGGCAGACGGACAGTATTGTAGAAGTTGGAAGGGACCTCTGGAGATTATCTAGTTTAACCCTTCCATGAAAGCAGATTTGCCCGGAGCACATCACACAGGACTGGATCCAGGTGGGTTTGAAATTCTCCAGAAACAGAGATCCCACAACCTCTCTGAGCTGCCTGGGCCAAGCTCTGTCACCCTCACAGGAAAGAAGCTTCTCCTCATATTTAGATGGAACCTCCTGGGTTCCAGTTTGTGCCCATTGCCCCTTGTCCTGTCACTAGGCACCACTGAAAAGAGTCTGGTCCCATCCTCCTTGAACCCACCCTCTAGATATTTATAGATATTGATAAGGTCTCCTCTCAGCAGGCTAAATAGTCCCAGTTCTCTCAACCTTTCCTCGCAGGAGAGATACTTCAGTCCCCCAGTCATCTTTGTTGCCCTCCACTGGACTCTCTCCAGTAGTTCCCTCTCTTGAACTAGGGAGCCCAGAACTGGACACAACCCTCCAGATGCAGCCTCACCAGGGCAGAGTAGAGTGAAAGCATAACCTCACTCAACCTGTTGGCCACACCCTTCTTAATGCACCCTAGGAGACCATTGGCCTTCTGGGCCACAGGGCACATTGCTGTCTCGTGGATAACTTACTGCCTAGAGCTTTAAGGCTGTTTTTTGACTTCCTGTTCTCAGATGTTCACTGCTTTCCCACTTGGTCTTCGGCTTCTCCAGGTCTTTGTGTGGTTGCATCTTCTGTGTTCCCTGAACAGCTGCAGGCCTTCTCCAGTGACCCTGAGCACAATGCATAAACACATGGTTACCAACGGTTCAATTCAGCTATTTTTTCCTTGCAGAACACGACTTTCTGCAGACCACATCCCAATCTCCTGTCTCCTAAGCTTATAGTCCCCGATATAACGGGGTGACAACAAGCCGCGTGTTTCCTCCCTCCCGAGCCAAACGCTTTAAAAAACTTTGTGAAATGCAAGAAAAAAAAAACCCCACAACTAATAAGTGCTGTTTCACTCTGCTGCTTGTGGCTTTGGTAGGGAGCATCTGTCCTGTTAAGTGGACAGAGTTATCAGAGGAGACAGGGCATCATGCATCGCAAATCGGGAACTCGGGATTAGGTAACCATCTGAAAAATCTGGAAGTGTGGTTTGAATGAAGTACGACCGCTCGGCTACCAAAAAGACAGGCAGCCAGGAAAGTAATTACAAATACAGATAGAAAAGAAAAAAGAGACACTAGGGAAATGTCTGGCGATATTTTCTGGTAATCAGTCAGTAGTTTGTTGTCCTTAACATGGGTCAGAAAAAATAAATAAATAAATTGCAGGTTGAATTCTGTTGGGCTTTATGTTCTTTTTTAATAAAAATTAATTTATACAAAGCCCCACTGGAAAAAAAAAAAAAAAGAGTTGACAATGTACTTACCTTCCAATATATTCAAATTATAATTGTTATTTGCAGCACAGGACATGCCAGATGGTATCACGTCAGTAGCTTATCTACTTTCCTGTAACAGGCTGTGTAAGATCTTGAACACGGGGAGTTTTTCTAATTCAGCAGAGAGTTTATCATAAACAGTTTTAGATCTCTTAATAACCTTTTTCTTAACTATAAAGTGTCATTTTCATTGGGTTTTTTTAGCACTGTTGTTGCTTTGGCAAGAGTTGTCAAATCATAGAATGGTTTGGGTTGGAAGACACCTCTGGAGATCATCGAGTTCAACACCCCTGCCAGAGCAGGGTCACCCAGGGCAGCCCACACAGGAACAGAGCCAGGCAGGGTTGGAAAGTCTCCAGAGAAGGAGACTCCAC
>WUAM01000242.1:85138-96444 GCA_024336885.1 Actenoides hombroni | reverse complement strand
CTGACAACCCTTTCTGGAAAGAAATGCTTCCTAATATCCAGCCTGAACCTCCCCTGGGTCAACTTCAGGCCATTTCCCCTTTTCTGTCACTTGTCACCCGGGAGAACAGATCAACTCTTGTCCTATTGCTACATGCCCTTGTAACCAGCCCTTCCCCAGCCTTCCAGTAGCCCCTTCAGATACTGGAAGGCCACAAGATGGTCTCCCTAAAGCCTTCTCTTCTCCAGGCTAAACAACCCCAACTCCCTCAGCCTGTCCTCATAGGAGAGGTGCTCCAGCCCTCTGATCATTTTTGTGGCCTCCTCTGGACCTGCTCCATTGGGTCCATGTCCTTCTTGTGTTGTGGGCTCCAGAGCTGGAGACAGTACTCCCGGTGAGGTCTCATCAGAGAGTAGAGGGGCAGAATCACCCTTGATCTTCTGGTCACACTTGTTTTGATGCAGCCCAGAATGTACTTGGCCTTTTGGGCTGTGAAAGCATACAAAAGTAAGTTAAAAAAGATTATCAGTATGAAACTTTCTCTTTTAGAGGCAGGAGGGTGCACCCTGTTGCAACTTTGATTTGGTTTAGTCTTCATTCACTGTTCTTCCACATGCAGCAGCAACATTTTGCTGGTTAACTGAATTGAATGACTTCTCAGTGAGTGCGGGGACGGGATACATGATGTTGTAGGTGAGGTGACACACCCAGTGTGTAAACTGCCACGAGCAAATAAGGGCTGAGTCTTGTGTTGTCAGCAAGCTCCCACAAGTTGTCCTCCTCTGAGGATGGTAACAAGCAGATCAGCCCTGTCAGGCCTTCATCAGTTTGAGGCTCATCCAAAACCAGGTCACTAGGCACCCTCGATTGGATTTTCTTTGCCTTGAACTTCAGCTCTAAAAATTGGGTGTGTGTCATTTGGGCTCCCTCTAGAGCCAGCTGAGAAAGAGATACTCTACCACATAATTTCTTCAGTCACAAGATACATGTCCAAGACAAATAGGATGACTCACCCAACAAGCATAGGGACAATCTTGGTGATGAGCTCAGTCTAGATGCCTAAAATTAGGAGAGAGGGAAACCACCCATATGGAGTTTTCTAGTGAAAACTGATAAATGTTTCAAGTTAGTTTTCAGCTAAAATACAACACAGGATCTCCAGCTATTGGTGCATTTAATGCTAAATCAAGCAGGGATATCTCTTCTTGTGAATTTTCTGCTGCTCTAAAATCAGTGGTGGACTGAGTGTATAAACCCGTCCCCCTGGGCAATTGAATAGGATTTTTCTCTTCCTTGATCACCTGTTGATAGTGATTACTATACTACTGCAACCCTCTTGCAGGTTGATCAACTTTGTTCATACAAATGTCACATTTAAGGATTCCATTAAAACCAAACTAACAAACCCTAGTTCAAGGCTGAATATTTGACTCTAAATGAAAGTTCTAGCAGTGGCTAGGTAGAAATTGCTCAAATCTCCCAGACAGGTTTTTTGAAGGAAATTTCCACATCTGCTGACCAGAGCCTATAGAAGCCCTACTGAAAGGCTAAGCAGTATTTATTTCAGGTTCATATGGCTGATGTATATCTGGCAGAAGGAGAGGGGGAATGTAATAGAGTTATGAAAAATGTTTTTAGAAGGAGGTGTGAGATGCAAGATTCCTATCCAAGACACTCCACACTGTAATGATGTTCAGAATCACAGTCACCATTTCAGGCACTCCAGAAATTTTTCAGTATATGCCTTTTGGTTTTGTTACTTAAACATAGATGTTGTCTTGGGGAGGATAACATCAGCTTGGTCCCGTACCTCACACAGTGTGATGAGGAAAGAGTTTGTTTTTTCTAGAGTCCTGTTGAAGTGTTAATTTAAAGAAGTAATAATGTAAATCTTATTTCAAACATTCTTTCCCCCGTGGCAGAGTTCTATATTAAGACATTTGGGTAATTAAGAAACGTTACTGTAGCTCAGCAGGCATTATTTTCCTTTGGTAAAAGGATACCATAGTAAAATTCAGTGAGAAGCAGGGGGGGGGGAAGAACCAAAAAAATCCCAGCAAAAAAAAAAAGAAAGAAAATAAAAATGAACAGACCTAAATAAGACTCGAATATGAAAGGAAAATCTAAACCAGACGTGAATGATGGAGACACGTTTTCATATCTTTCTTTTCTTTTAAGATCGGTTTAAAAGTTTCCCTTCGCTGCATTGGCTTTCTGCCGCTGAGTAACATGAGGCAACAGATTTGCACAGCAGCAGCAGCTGGGAACTATTCATTGGCTGCGTACTGCCGGCCAGCTACACTGGGGCTGGATTTGGTCTCCAACAAAGTTCAACAGGAACGTTCCCATTGCCTTCTGTGGGTGCTGGAGCAGGTGCTAGAGGGGAAGACTGAGTTCCCCTGAAGGTGATGGCAAAGCCTTTGGTGAAGCCAAGCTCTCCTTGGGTCCTAAAGACAAACCTGGCAAATCCACTGTCAGTCTTTGGGGGAAGCCCAGAGAAGTTTTGGATGCTCCATCCCTGGAAGTGTTTAAGACCAGGCTGGATGAGGCTCTAAGCAACCTGGTCTAGCGGGACATGACAGGGGTGGTGGAAGTAGATGATCCCTTCCAACTCAAGCGATTCTATGATTCTATGAAAGAGAAGAGAAGCTTTCCTGTTGGATCTATGCTATGTGTCTCTGACGAATAATAAGTTTGGAAGCTGAGAAATAAGTAACTGTGGGGCTGGTTGTAACAGTGCTGGACACTTCATCCCTCTTGCACCCACTAACAACAGAGAGGAATTTTCGTCTCCCTTTCTGCTCCTCCTAATTAAGCCATAGCGGCCATTGTGGCTCTAGGGTTCTTTCTTCAAGTCATTGTTTCTCGGTGTGGTTTTACTGACACATGAAAAAAGCTCAGGGGCAGGAGTCGCATGGTGTTTTCTACTGAAGTTTCAGCTTTAAAGCTGGGACTCAGACTGCTTCACTCTACTGCTGACAATTTAGCAAATGGTCCATGTTATGCCTCTTTGATCTTGTGAAAGTTTTCAAAAATTTATCCTTGAAGAAAGCTACAGGCCCAACAGATCCCCCAGTTCATTAGCAATCCTTTAGCAGTTTCCCAACAATTAGAGCTGTCAGGCAGCCGAACTCCGTTTGGAGGCCGCGCATTCAAAATCCCTGACTAATGACTTGGTAAAAAGACTTGACAGTGTGTTGCAATTTGTTATAATTGAATCTAAGCTGCATCAGCTGTTTGAGGGGCTGAAATGTTTTCAAACATTACACTGATTTAAATTAATGCCATAAAAATATTCAGAAATCGTGTCTGTCAGATTCAGTGCTAATAATCATGTTCTCTTCAGATACGAAGAAGACATTTCATCACCATTTGAAAGCATTGTCAAGCAGACGGCTTAAATTCCCCCTCCTCCTCCCCCCTTAAGTGAAAAATAAGTTGATAATCATTATATTCATGAGAGGAAAGTGCTTGGTAACTGGAATGGGACAGGGGAGGAGGGAGAGGCCTCCTGAACTATGAGACCCTGGGGAAGTAAAATTTGAAAAGCCCATTACAAATAATAATTTTCACTGGCTACCCTTCAATATAAAACTTCCAAAAAATTAAAACCAATTCTGCAGCAACTTGGAGAAAGTTCAAAAAGAAGAATCATCTTTTCTAACTCACTCTCTCTGCCTTTAATTTAACTGCGGGCACATAAACCGAACAGTGGGACATTTGGCAAGCAGACTTCCAGCACACGCTCTCTGGTTAAAACTTGCATCTGCTCTCAGAATACCTTTCACTCAAAAGGAGGTGGGATGACATGAGGCATCAGGGCAGCTTTACTTTCCCAATAAATTGTTTGCTCTGTTTTTTTAATCCTCCGTTAGTACTGGGAAGCCTTCCATTTAAACTGAGAGGGCTTCAGGCTGTAAGCACTGAGCCTGATTTTTCCTACTTTGAATGCTCTAGAGTCTAAAAATGGAATTTAGGCTCCTTATTCCATTTGTATGGGGGTTATTTGAAAGCCAACTCCAGACAGACTTTGGGACTTTGCCTGTCCTGAAAATCAAGACAGTTTGGATTCAATGATTTTTCTCTCTCTTGAAGTGCAGTACACCTTGAGCAGACAAAATAATGAGCGAAGATTAAATCTGTACAGAAATTTCAGTAGCGTAAAGGCTACTGAAGGAACATGCTTCTCTCTAAAATACCTGTGCAATTTAGGCTGAGCTGGGACACCAGGTTCTAGCTGTCATCACGTTACTTTGTCTAGTAGACAAGAAAGATATTGACAAACCCTAGCATAGAAAGAATGAATGAAGTTTTCTGACTGACAGAAACTGATTGCAACCTGCTGATATTACCAGTTTTACTCCTCTATTCTGAAAGCTACAGCATTCTCCTGGATGTCTTCTGTGTCCATACCCAGCTCTGAGTTGGTCAATGGATAGAACTGATGGAAGCAGTTAATCTCTTCAGGAGGTTGATAAAGTCTCAGCATTTGCAGTACTGGGGCTTGAATTGTAGAAATCTGGAATCATCTCAGTTCCTAATCAGGAACTGGATGTTCTTGGAAAACTGGCTGATCACAAAACCAGGCAAGAACAGAAGCAAACAGACCCCTCTGAAACTCTTCACATTGATAAACTCCTGAACTCCCACTTCTTCTTTCCCAAGATCACATCTGTTTTCCTACCCATTGTAATCTGAATAATCTTTAATGTTAGTAATTACTTTTTTTCTTTATGTTTGATGTTAATATTGTGGACTGGATTTTTAATAGATTACAAGGAACGTCTCAGAATAGTCTTTATTACAAATGCAAAGATCCTCCAACACAAGTACATAAACACACCTGTGTTCCTTCAGAGGAAATGCACCATACTTTTTTAGTTCTTACAAAGCTTAATGCATGTAGACATCTCTTAGCTAGATGGCATGTGAGGGACTAACAACATATTAGATATTCTTCTAGTCTTCTTGATTTCACAAAGGAGCGTGACTCACAAAACTCCTTGTATTAAAAAAAGCCAAACTTCTATGCAATGTCTGATTATTAAAAAATGTCAACAGTCAGCTTTGAGTTCTTACACTTCAGCATTCCCAGGTTTTACAAAGATGTGTGTTCCAGGGATCATGGTTATCATTAAATAAATCACAGAAGAATATGCCACTAACACATTCTATATTTATTTCACAAATCCATTTTCTTTAAGTATTATGGACCTGATTCTAATAGGCAGGTGTAATTTCAGGAATGCTGATGTATAGTCCTTATTGAACACTTAAGGCTGGATTTATTTCGATAACCTGATCTATTGAAGCTAGTCCTGTAGGCTCCTTCTATAGTCACAGGAACGTGAGAAGCACCTCCAGACAGTGATTTGCTTCACTACCTATCCTAGACAATCATCTCCAGATGCTGCTCCTGTCACAGGCATGTTGTTCATTCAGATGCCTTGCAAGGTCAGAGAACACTGCAGATTTTTGGATGATGATACAGAGAAAATTCCATTGGTAAAATCCATTAAACTTTTTTTTCTTTTCCTTAAATCAGAAATACATATTTTCATACTATGAGCTTGCCAGGAGTTGCCATTTGATTCCACCAACGTTTCATGACATTATCTTCATTTCCATAGCTATCTTCAGTTCATATGAATCCACAATACTGAGAAGCAAAGATAATACTTTGATAAATACTTGGAGATTCTGAGAAGTGAGGACCTACACAAGCCTCTTCAACCTCTCCTTTAGCATTGTAGCTATCATCTGATTCTGGTATAGTTTGAGTGCCTAACAACATCTGCTAAGTCAGAGGGAACAGATTGATATTCATCTGCTTACCAGTAAAGGTCTGAATTTAGATATGACAATGTGAACTGGTGGCCTGATACTATCTGATAAATATACAAAAGGTGAGATTTCTTCTCTTGTATTAGTTATGTCTTACCTACTTCATGTCATACCAGTTTCTTCCTGCAGTCCCCATAGCATCCCTTAATCTCTACTGTGAGTCACTACCTTTCAAATATTTCTAATATATGACAGAATCCCAGAATAATAGAATGATAGGGGCTGGAAGGCACCTCTGGAGATCATTGAGTTCAAACCCTCTGCCAGAGCAGGACCACCTAGGGAAGGTTGCACAGGATCACATTCTCCAGAAGGAGACTCCACAGCCTCTCTGGGCAACCTGGGACAGGCTCCAACACCCTCACACCAAAGAAGCTCCTCCTCATGTTTAGATGGAACTTCCCATGTTCAAGTTTGTGCCCCTTACCCCTTGTCCTGTCAGTGGGCAGCACTGGAAAAAGCCTGGTCCCATCCTGCTGACACCCACCCTTGAAGTCTTGAGAAGCATTGATCAGATGCCCCCTCAGGCTTCTCTTCTCCAGACTGAAAAGACCCAACTCCCTCAGTCTCTCCTCGCAAGACAGATGTTGTACCTTCATGTTCTTGTTTTGCTTTAATCAGTGAGGAGTTTGCTAAAAAAAATGTAAAGAGCTTTCCTTTTTCTTCCACAGCAAATAAAAACATGTAAACTACAGTAAAAGATTTAGAAAGGTGGGAGAGAGGGAATGGTAATTATCCAAAGGTGTGATATCTGCAGAAAGAGCCAAGTCACAAAAGGGTTATCCATTCAACTGAAATAGCCAAGTTAAACAAGACACAATTGGGGTTAATTTAGCTTTCCAGGCTTTCATAAACTCATACTTGGGAGGTCGAAGGGGGGAAGTCAATTAGCCCCAATTGTACCTTGTTTAACTTGGCTGGGTGAATCACTAACCCTTTTGTAAGCTGGCTCTTTCTGCGGCTATCACACCTTTTGTATGACCAAAGTTTTCTAACTTGCTTTTTTATTGATGTCAAATATTTTTTATCAGATATCACAATTTCTTAGAGGTGGTGGTCTGATAGCAACATAATTTAATAACAAGAATGCATTCACCCATTTCAGTGCTCGGAGAAAATAAATAAGTATGGATAGAGCTTTGAATGAAAGCACATACCCAGTAGGCTTTGTATTCATAGATTCCTGAAACAAAGCCAAGCGCGTAATCCATGGGGCTGTATAGAGCAGTCAGTGAAAACTGGGATGTCCATGCATTAAATGAAGCATCAGCACTCCCATGGATGCAACAAAACCCACACAGACAAAAACCTACTTAACTGTGTAAAATAAGCCACCTACTTGGAAAAACATGTTCTGCTACCTTGAGGACTCTTGATGGAGGATCTGCTTGAACGTTAGTAGTGCCAGTTGATAGATTCATTTTTTATTCAACAAACTGCTGAATTCAGTCTCAGCAATTGTTTCCACAAATATCAATAAAATGCTTCTGCTGACCAGGAGATGAGTTATGTCCTTTGCATAGAAGATGCAAACTATGAGTTGAGAAAGAAACTTCTATCACAGCGTCATCAGACAATAATCCTTTTCTCTGAACCAGGGATGGTAACGTGGCAGAGACACCCAGACAGTATGTCTGCAATGGGACCCTGTCAACACACACCTTGAGTATGTGCCACGGCTATCAAACTCTCGGTTTTAGAGACCTCCTTTGTTGATATCTTTAGCAGTTTAATTTGCCTTTCTGTTTTGGGGTTTTTTTTTCTGTCATTACAGAGCATATCTACTCCAGGGATTGCTGCTGCAGTGATGTTCATCCATCATCTACCATACACATGAAGACTTCCAGTTCCCTATAGGTGTTATATACATGAAAGCTACCAACATCACTCCAACATAGTATTTGTGTCCCAGTAGGATATATACGCAAATATTTCAGTGTTGAAAACAGTGATCAGACAAACAATATTTGAATAATGAACAGAAGTGTAGGACCTGCATCTTAAGTGAGTATTTAGCAGTTTTATTAGATAATAAATATTATTATATCTCAGAGAATCAGAAAATCAGAGAATCAGAAAATCAGAGTCACAGAATGCCCCAGGTTGGAAGGCACTTCCAAAGATCATCTAGTCCAACCCCCCCTGCACTGAGCAGGGACATCCTCAACTAGAGCAGGTCGCTCAGAACCTCATCAAGCCTGACCTTGAATGTCTCCAGGGATGGGACCTCCACCACCTCCCTGTTGCACTGTCTCACCACCCTCAGAGTAAATTTCTTCCTAATGTCCAATCTAAATATAACCTGCTTTAGTTTAATACCATTGCCCCTTGTCCTGTTGCTACATGCCCTTGTAATCAGCCCCTCCTCAGTTTTCCTATAGCCCCCTTCAGATACTGGAAGGCCACAAGAAGGTCTCCCCAAAGCCTCTTCTCCAGACTGAACAACCCCAACTCCGTCAGCCTGTCCTTATAGGAGCGGTGTGCCAGCCCTCTGATCATTTACATGGCCCTCCTTTGAACCTGCTCCATTGGGTCCATGTCCTTCTTGTGTTGTGGGCTCCAGAGCTGGAGATAGTACTCCAGGTGGGGTCTCACCAGAGCAATGTAGAGCTGCAGAATCACCTCTCTCAATCTGCAATATAAGGTGCCTTTTCATTAGTTCCGTTTCAGGTGTTACCTAGACAGAAGAGTGTAGCAAGGGCCTTTCCTTAAAAATTTTACCATTACCATTCCTCCTTGCAGTTCTACTGGGTAGTGCTGCATTCCTTTCTCTGTGTGTCCATGCTATTTTTAAGGAGTTTGTCTGGTGGGCCTAGAAATTACCTTAATATTAGAATGGTTCACTCTCCACTACTGTGCAGAAGCACTGTGAGTAGTAATTATCTTTACTCAGAAAGGTTTTAGGCAATTTAAAGATATTAGATACACATTGATCCACTGCCTAGAACTGATGGCTAAGGTGAATACACTTCTCTGTTTCTGGATAGTATGGATAACTCACCACAGAATCATTGGAGTTGGAAGGGACGTCTAGAGATCACCTCATCCAGCCTCGTTGCACACACACTTGTGATCCGTCTGAGCTCATAGGCACTGAGTTGGAGGGGTTTCATTTCCTTACTTTCAAACTAACTTCACATGTTTCTGTGGTGTGCCCTTTCTAAACCTGAGTTGCACAGCAACGTATTTCATAGAATCGTCAAGGTTGGAAAAGACCTTTAAGATCATCAATTCCAACCATTAACCCTACTCTACCAAGTCTACCATTAAACCATATCTCCAAGCACAGTATCTAGATGCCTTTTAAACACCTTCAGGGATGGTGACTCAACCACCTCCCTGGGCAGTATATTCCAATGCCTGACAACCCTTTCAATGAAAAGAAATTTCCTAATGCCCAGTTTAAACCTCCTGTGGTGCAGCTTGAGGCCATTCCCTTTTGTTCTATCACTAGTCACTTCTGAGAAGAGACCAGCACATACCTCTCTACAATGTCCTTTGAGGATGTTATATTCATTTAAATAATACTGAATATAATTTTGATATATCATATCAAGCATTTTGCCTTTGTGGTTTGTTGGTTGGGTTTTTTTGTAGTGTGAGGCAGTAGGAACCCAGGTAAAGAAAAATCTCTGCTTAGATATCATAGGACAAAGTAGCTGTTCCAGGACATGTTCATTTAAAGTGTTAATCACTTCTTCCCTAAACTTGTCCTGTTGTGATATTTGACCAGGCTCTTTGTGGCTGTTTATCATCACCCATTCTTATTATTTCAGTAGATTCCATCACTTCTTTGATCTCGTTCAGTATTTTCTGCTGATCCGGAGGCCGGTAGCATAAGATCACTGGTGTATTTGTACAACTTAGTGAGACTCAGGGTACTTACAGTTAGTGCCAAAATGGCATTTGATCTTGTCGCTACCACCCTCAGCAAAGCAGCCACAAAAGAGCCGGAGAGGCTTTTCCTCGTTATTGCACTCCAGAGGATCTCTGCCTGCCAGTAAAAACAAAGGTGACTGCGAGTTCACTTCAGTGGCTGTAGTTCTGACTACTTAGTGAGATCCAAAAGATTTAACTACTTTAAAGCCCTTTTCCTTCAATACCGCCAGGGCCACATAAGTGCTGTAGAACATCATGAGGCGTTGAATGACCTGGTCTAGTGGGAGGTGTCCCTGCCATGGCAGCGAGGGTTGGAATGAGATGATCTTTCCAACCCAATCCATTCCATGATTCCATGACTCCATGACCATTCCCCTGACCAAACATGTCATGTTTTCCTTTGGACCATCATAGTTTCATATTATAGCACTTGGACTGAGGTGTATGGTGGTCAGTGGTGCATGGTGTTTGTCATGACAAGAAAAAGGAAGGGAGGAATCAATATAAACTAATGCAATAGTTAAACCAAAACAAATAAGTTTCCAAATGATCACTAAAATACTACGTTGATGCTTATGTTGAAAAAGAATAAACTCGTGAGAGTGATGGAGCCTGGCCCAGGCTGCCCAAGAAGGTGGTGGAGTCTCCTTCTCTAGAGACTTTCCAACCCCCCCTGGCTCTGTTCCTGTGTGGCCTGCCCTGGGTGATCCTGTTCTGACAGGGGGGTTGGACTCGATGATCTCCAGAAGTCCCTTCCAACCCCTACCACTCCGTGATTCTAAGATTCTATGATGTCATGTCAGTACACAAACTGGGGGAGCTGCCTGGGAGGAGGAGCAATGATGGCTTGAGAATGAGCTGGGCATTGACCTCTGGGTTTTGAGCGATTGTGTGTCACTCACTTTGTATGTTCTTTTATTAGTGTTATTGTTACTATTATTTCTTCTCTCCTTGTGTTGTCCTTATCTCAACCCATGAGTTTTTTACCTTTTTCTTGTAACTGTCCTCCCCTTCCCACTGGGAGGGAGGAAGAGAAAGCAAGTGGCTGCTTGGGGCTTAGTTGCCAGCTGGCCATGAACCGTGACAAGAGCAGCTTAACTCTGTGTGCAACACCTTTCAATCCCCTTCCCTTTCAATCAACAATTCCTATTGGAATGAAAGGCAACGAATAAGGAGAAAGGGAGTGACTGGAATTCCATGACCATATGCATCCCACTTCTGGTGAGCATGTGCCAGAGATGTAGATGCCTTAGCCATGGGGGTTTAATGGGTTTCACCTGTACCCACAAGCTGAGTTACCAAGATGAAAAGGAAGTAAAACGTCCAACCTCTTTTCTGTTATTGCAAGTTTTGTACCTGGCAAGGCCCACATTGCCACATCGTTTTCCAGCAGCCAGCTGCAGCAACTCTATACTCTGAAAGATATAAAAGTCCAGCAGGAGCAGGTCAGGAATCATGCCCCTGGGCTGGGCACTGGGGAGGCTGCACCTTGAGCACTGGGGTCAGTTTTGGGCGCCGCAGGAGAAAAAAGAGCTGGAGGGGCTGGAGCGGGTGCAGAGAAGGGCAAGGAAGCTGGGGAGGGGTCTGGAGAACATGGCTGCTGA